>JAUEJL010005451.1:0-22514 GCA_032274825.1 Drosophyllum lusitanicum | reverse complement strand
AATTCCCATATATATATATATATATATATATAGAGAGAGAGAGAGAGAGAGAGAGAAAAGGAATATAGGCAGAGCTGATGGAGAGACCGCATGCACCATAAAAATGCAAGTAAATACACCCAACCTAGACTATATTTTGTTATATATCCCTCCTCGTGTTACTCGAGTGTGCTGTAAGCATCGTACTTGTAATAAATGAACTGCATGTGTTCGTGTCATCAGAAGTAACGTACCTTTTATTGACTTACTAATTATATATCATATCAATATCAATGTAGCCGAGTTAGAAATATACTTTATCAGGTTCGTAGCTAAAATTAATAACGCATGTTAACAAAATCAAAAGTTTCAATTTATAACTATAATTTTACCTAAATTATATTTAAAAAAACACTAAAGTATACAAAAAATTTGTTTTCCTGAGTTCAACCAAACTTCTTGGCAAAACATAGCTCCGCCCCGTATCGAACATTTTAATTACTTAATTATTATGTTTGTAAAAGTCTAAAACTAAAAGATATATATATATATATATATATATATTAATGGCAACTTCAATTTTGTTAACATGCATACGGCATACGGAGTATAATTATGTAGTATTTTTAATTACTTCGAAAGGTAGGAGCTTTGATAGGTATATTAAGAACTTCTGAGACTTGTTTAACTGGAACGGCAGATTTGTTGAATGTGTTATAAAATACAACTAGTCAACTACACATAGAGGAATAAGACATGCACGTGACACGTCGGTTTTAAGGAGAACAAGTCTATTTAACCTTGAAACAGGTGTCCGTATCAATCATATTTATAACTTGTAACGAGTTTATATGTGTCGTATTATTTATAATAGGTTGGTATGAGTTATAATTACTGTATTCAATCATAACGCGTTTGTATGAGTTAAAAATTGCAAGATTATAACGTGTCATAGTGGTTGATATGTGTTAATTATATAGGTCATATTTACTTGTAATGAATGATAATAAGTCTGTATGAGTTATAATTTGTATGGCTCGTAATTAGCCTACATGGGATATATTACTTGTAACGAGACATGACAGGTCTGCCATGTATTTGTTATGAATTTGATATTTTGATTTATTTTAGTTTGTTGTTTTAACTCATAAGGCACTCATAATATGGACTCCTCGATCCCTTTATAGAATGTGGCATGTACATCCATTCCCATGCCTAGGGGTGCACATTTTACGCTTCGGTCTTTTTTAGGTCTGGTATCAGGAGGTGCGGTATTTTTTCGGTCCGGTCTTAGCCCTCAGGTGGTCTTTTTTTAGTCCTGTCCCAGGCGATATCAGGCAGTCTTTTCATGGTCGGTCCATTGGTCTCTTTCTGGAGCTTTCTGATTCGGTTTTCTAATTATTTTTCTAAGTTTTGGTTTGGTTTTTTTTTCTTTTTGGCTTTCTTTTGATAATTTAATATAAAAGATTTGAACTTGTAATAAAAATAAACTTATCGTATTAGAAAAAATAGTCGTATTATACAAATGGTTGTAGCTATCCGTCGGGAAGTAAATTCCAACTATATGGTACAACCTTTGGGATACAAACTTTTGATGATTTCAGGAGGTAAATTCCAACTTCGTTTTGGTTACAAACTTTATGATACTTATGACAACATCAACGTTGCTTGATACATAACTCCTAAAACGTTATGTAACTCTTGATAAAGATTCCAATCTTTGTCCACAATGTACTCTTTGACAGCATGCTCGATGATATTCACGTAGTAAATCCTTTTGTTTTATCAAACATTCAATCATAAAATAATTAGAATTTCATCTTATAAGTAGGGGTTTGCCACCATTTTAAAAGTCTTTTACCAATATTTTTACAAAAATGTCTAAATTTTGGAGGGCGGGTGGACTCTTTTTGAAAATTGTATCGTTTATATTTCTATATATTTCTAAATTTCAGAAGATGGGTTTTCATAACTCTCAAACCTTTTTGAACGTCGAGGTTAAAAATACGACAACAACGTACATGAAAATTTTCTCTATCGCGCATTGGCTTTAAAACTCGCTTCATTCTATTTTTCGTGTTTGTACTATTACTTTCATTATCAAGAGATATCAAAAGTATTTTATCCTTAATATGAAAAGCGTTCATTATTCTTATAAGAATATCATGTATTTGTTCACGCCGTGCGGGTGAGGAAAGTTTTCAAAAACTTCTATACGTTTTGTATTTTCCACGTTGATAGTGACATGTATGAATGATAAGTTAGTACCATGTGGAGTGGATCAAACATCCGTAGTTATGCAAATTCTACCGGTGAATACATCAAAGAACACATTTAAATTAGCATGCATTTCTTTAAATCTTTTCATTGCGTCACATCTAAGAATTATACATCTTACGACACAAAATAAAGGTTGTAAGGCATTCTGGATTAAAGCTATCGGTTAGTCTTGGCCGGGAGAAGAAGTCAAATGGTAGACATTTTTGTATTACTTATTTCATGGAATCATGGATAATTCTCTAGCTAGTGTTACGTCGTAACGCCAAATTGTGTCATCATGATCTACATGTGTTTAACTTTGTTATGATGCGACATTTCTTCTAGTACAGGTTTTCTATATATTTCAAATTAAACTAGAATAATCACTAACGAAACTAGTTTTATTGGAACTTGAATTAAATACATTTTTTAGATATGAATTTTAAAGTAATACAGTTGATTACCAAACAAAGAGTGGACATGCAGGTTAGTCGGGATAGAATCCTTTCGGCAGGGGGGGCTGAAGGGTGCTAGGCCCCCTCCAATATATAGGCTCCAAATCCTTAGGCTGTGTTTAGCAGGAGAAAATTTTTCTGTTTTTCTGTGAAAAATGGTGGAGTTTTCATTTTCTGAAAAAAAATAGAAAACGTGTTTAGATAAAGAGGTGGAGTTTTCCTTTTTCAGGAAAAAATAAAAAACATGTTTAGTTGAAGTGTTTTTTTGAAAAGTTGTTTGAAAAAGTATGAGAGATTGAAAAAATTGAGGAGTTTGGGAAAAAGTGAAAAAGTGAGAGTTTTCTGTTTTGTTGAAAAAATGTGCAAGTGAATATGTTTTCTAATTTTCAGTTTTTTTAGAAAAAATTTCTGGGAAAATGGAAGATTTTTCTTGAAGTAAACGTGGCCTTAGTACTTTAAAAGTCTGAGTCCAACACATATTTGTTAAACCCCTCTTATTAGAGTTAATTAGTAGCCCAAATATAAGTCAAAACAGAAACGGCAAATGGAAGACTCAAAGTGGCGATTCTGATTTTTGAAATAGTTTTCTCAGCAATGAAGATTATAAAAACAAGATTTCGTAATAGCATGAGTGATGATTATCTTTAAAACAGTTTGGTTCTTTATATTGTGAGAGAGAGATATAGTAAACTAAGTTCATATAAACTAAATTCAAGTACTTAAAATAAGTTCATATAATTAAACTAAGTTAATGTAAACTAAATTAAAATTAAGCTAAGTTCATACTTTCCGAAATAAGTAAACTAAGTACATTTAAATTAAGTCATGCAAATTTGTAAATTAAACTAAGTTCATATAATTAATCTAAGTTTATGTAAACTAAAATAAATTAAACTAAGTTCATGCTTTCCAAATAAGTTCATATAATTAAACTAAGTTCATTCAAACTAAATCATGCAAGTTTCCAAGTTATGTAAATTTCTAAACTAAATAAAGTTCATTTAAACTAATATAAACATTTATAAACTAACAGCTTTGTTCAATAAAGTCTATGTAAAAAACATAGTTCTAAAATTTTAATATTCAATCACAGCTGATTTGGTATACAATCACATGTGATTTGCAAAAGCATCACATATAAATTACGAAACTACCACTCAGCCCAAAATTTTAAAACACAATCTGGACCATTGATGTCATTGATCCAAAGGCTAAAATTAGTCCCTTAAGACTATGAATTAAATATGGACTATATTGAACATTCTTCTATAAACTAAACAAAGTCCTTTTTTTTAATTCTGGAACTTACAGTATAATGTTGTTCTTAAAGTGCTATTTCATCCCAATATTACTTTGCCACGTCTTGAACATTTTCCAAAGTATTTGTTGTTTTGTGAGTATAAAAGTCCCAAATCGGCACAACTTGATTAGCCTTGCTAACTTCTTTGGAAGGGGCATTTGGATCACACCGGTTTAGACAGGCCAAATTAACACCTTCTCCGGCCATTATGAAATCCTGATTCCTTGAAAAGATTGAAACTTCTTCACCCCACAAAAAGCTTCATGCAAACGTAATAACCAAAACTACTTGACGAAAATTTTCTTGAATCTTGAATTAGATTAGATTAGATTAGAAAGTGGTAGAGAGAAAGAAGAGAGAAGGGGCGAAGAAAAATGGAAGAAGTGGAAGGGTATTAATTACAGGTAAAAATTAGGGGGGGAAATATTTCTAGTCGGTTCGGTTTTGAACCATTCTAGACCTGTTTGGGATCTGCGAGGACCAGTTGGACCGTATGACAACCATTAGATTTAGAAAACTTGCCATTGGTACATAAACTAGCCGTTACTCATTGAGACAGGTTTAGGACCGGACCGGTTTTGTTCAACACCAGTTATAGGTCCAGGGGAGAAGACTGTTGTTGAGCAGTTTGTTGGACTGAACCAGGACCGGTGCTCTAGACCGGGACCAGTCCGGCTTTTGTTTCTTTTTGTACCCATTCGGATGTGCATCTCTCGGCCGCCTATAAAGAAGTCCAGCCGCATATTTTAATTCTTTGGGTCCTACGTATTGGGCTCCTATGATTACTTGGGTTTCGCATAATGCCAGCCGACTTTTCTTCATTGTCCTATTCTTAAGAACTTTTTCGGCCTTGTGTTTTATCCTTTTTACTTGGGCTTCCGCATGTCGCATAAGAATTCCTCACGGCCAACTTTATTAAATGTTATTTATTATTGGCCCAGTTCTCGGTTTAGTTCGGCCCACCGTGGCCTACGTTGAATAGACGGGACACTAATATAATTATGGCCCTTTTTGTATAGTTTTCGTAGTCGTTTGAATCGTTTCAATCCGAGTTTGTATGAATGAGATATGACCAAAATAATAAAATTATGTTGAATCTGTCAACTTTTATCATTTTGTTCTGTTAATCTGTTTCTACACCAATTCCCACAGGCTTACGTATTTCTTCTCATAGGAGCCCTAAAACACAAATTATAACAAATTAAGATATAATTAAAACAATTCATTATAAAAATGCATTCAAAGAATGAGATATTGAATACAAAATGTATATATACTGTAGCTAATATCACATGGGCACGAGTATTACAGCATCGGCGTCATCTATGCAGTCAATCTCGGTGATATCTCGCCGAGATCTCGGATATCGGAAGTAGGCAAAATATCGGTCTGTTATATCGGAGCCGAGAATCTAGGTGATATTGGCCGATATTTAGCCGAGATTTGCAAAACGAGATATCAATTTTTAACCGATTTTTGTATTATGCAACTTTTTTTTTGGTCAACTAAGTGTTAACCTATTTAAAGCCCAGCCCACTTTTAAATTAAAACTAAAAAAGTAATAGCCCTAAACACCTTTCACTTTCATCGGCTCACTGCTTCCATCGACTACAGTACCTTTCTTCCTCCACTGTCCCATCGAAATAGCAGTAGCGACTCCACTGTTCCATCGAAGTAGTTCCATCGAACTAGCAACTGCCGACTAGCAGTATTCCTTTCATGCTACGAACATTTAACAATTCCCATATTAATATCTATTAACTTTTATGCTATACTTTTTATTTAATTTTTTATGATTTGAATCTTATATATATTCTACAAAAAATAAAAAACCGACATCTCACCGCGATATCTGCGATTTCAAATATCAGTACCGATATTTGATATCCGACCAAGATAACTACATAGGGCGTCATATATGGCTAATGGCGTAAGGCCTCTTATCACCCTTTCAAATCAACCCCTGCCCTGCAGGGATAAGAAAGTAAAACCACAATATTCTACCAAAATTAATATCTACCCTGCAGGGAAGTAGGAGGAAAACCCCTACCCTGCCAAGCATTACCATCGGTTAGAAGCAACCAATTGCATGAGCCAAAAAAATGATACACAACCTGATACGAGGTTCCTTAAACTCCGGATTCGCATTTAATGATAACCACGTATGTCACTGACAAAAGAACATCTAAAAGATCTTTGAAATCCTTAAGGATGTCCGTCATTAAATAAGGTGCATTATTCCCTACGAACTAGTGTGGAAAAGATCAAATCAACATACATCAAAGGTATGGCCAAAGGTTGATCACTGGTCAAAGGAAGTACTATATAAAAGCAACCTAAAGAAGAAAAACAGATATGATCACCTTTCTCATAATTATTCTCCATAAAAACCATATATAGCAATCATCTCAATTGAATAAATCTAACTTAAGCATCAGAGGGGAATACGGGGATACTTCCCCATCTTCCTTTAACCAAAGGTTTTATTGTTTTGTGGAATCTTCTCAATATTTACTAGCAGTCGCGTACCTGGCGACAATTGCAAGATCAAATGGCGCCATCCGTGGGACCGAAAGGTTTCTAAAAAAGGAAAGTATACACCCCTAGAAGACAGTAATTTACATACGCTCCACAATTAAGCACTTGGCATTGCTACTCCTGGCCCTGAAACTGGAAACCAAGAGTGTGACACTACAAGCCAACTAACTAACACTGAGAACCAAAATGCAAACGCATTTAGCCAACCCGTAGTCTCAACCAACTATACCATCCTTATCATTTGATTCTAGACCCGTACATTCTCAACACATACATCCCTTTTCGATGCCATCAGGAGGACTTGGTTACTTAAATCAATCTTCAATTTCAATCAAACAATCCTAATTAGTGATGTCGATCGAAGAACAATCTAAAAACAGAAACCCAGGGTCGATAAACAAAATTCAGATCTAAACCCATAATTTTCATTGATTTGGATGTGTTTCGGTCTCAAATCACTCGGTTGCAGTAAACAATCACTAATCAATACTTGGTTCCAATCGAACAAGTCTAAATGACAATGAATTACAAAGAACAGTGCTAGATCTTAAAAAATTGAACAATAAGAACACATAATCAATCGATTTTCTCACATTTATCCACTACTATGCTTTGACACCAATTGTAGGACCCAATTGTATCAAGGATCAAAGAAGAATTGAAGCAATTAACACAATAGCATTGAACTCAGACTGAATGTATGTATTTGTATGAGAGAGCAAGAGCCGAGAACAAGAACGGGTAATCATATAAACAAGAACGGGTAATCATATAAATGAAATTGCTTAATGATTTAGGGTTTACAGACTGGTATTTATACCTTTACGGTATTTACACAAAATATCCCAAACTATGACTAATATCATATGTACTAAACAAACTTCATTAAAATATATTGAACACAACTTTAGGGACCTAACACATTGTATTGTGTGACTAAGCTTTGGTAGACAGAAATTGGTTTTTAAATGAATTTCATCACCTTTGATTTATATGTTTTACCAAAGTCTTAACAAATATCTTTAGCTCAGGCTTATATATAGCAATATTTCATACAATACAAATGAATTTTAATACTAAATAATACATTCCTGTTTTACAATTAAAACTCCCTCCATTTTAAAGGAGTAATTAGACATAGAGCTAGACAAGTTCCTAGTTATTACAAGAAAAATGCTACACATTGAATTAGCAACTAACTTGAAAAAAAGTCACTTTTAAAAAATGTTTACAAAATAAAGTTTTTTTGGTCAAATTGGAAGATTTTAACACAGTGGTGACACAAAACAAGATTTATATTAGAAGGTGTATGCTAAAGTTTCTACCTCAGTTGGTCTCCATAATGTCTTCTCAACACACAGCAACCCTTCTTTTTCCTTGTTGTAAGTCATTAGGATATTCCAATGCAGAGACTTGGCCATGTTCTCGATCTCAGCAACCATCTCGATGTTATCACGCACTATCAGCTTGCCTTCAGGCCGTAAGATCCTATCGACTTCTGCAATAACAGATGCTATCTTGCACCTGGAATGGAAATTTTATGGATAACCGATGTGTTAGATATGGTTATAATAACGATACTGTTAAATAGTATCTAATATGTTTAAGTTAGTTGATTTATTTACCGTTTCTTAAGCCGAGAGAAAAGATGATCTGCGTGAAGAAGATCATATGTTCGCGGGTAAGTGCTGAATGATTCACACCAGTCATGATATATCCCAAAGAGCCCACGTTCGTATATAATCGGAAGTGTGTCGGGTGAATCAAGTGGGACAACGTTCATCACCCATACTTTTAGATCTCTCATTGCAGCAGCAAATCTGAAAGTGGTTTACAACTCGTTATTTGATATTGTTAGAAAAATCAAAATAATATATAAAACGCGTTGTAGGAAATATTGTTTGGATGTGTTTGTGTTGTTTGTAGCTGATAAGAAACTGACTTACCCTCCATAAATTGATCTCATGTCCATGACATTTCTGATGGAAGACCAATCAATTCCTAAACCACTTATGTATGATTTTGAGACAACAAGTTTCCAATGCTCATAATCAGCAGTGAAGTCCTCGGGTGCTGGTTTCCCATAAACCCCAGTCTCCGTGCTCTTTAACCAGTATGGTGGTGACTCCAATCTTTCAGGCCACACTTTTGGCCAGTCTGAACCACGAACTGATGAATCAGCGGGTATTTTATGCATGCATGCCTGAAGTTCTACATTCCTGTAGTATTATAAACCATGTCAAACATTTTAACAGAACATTCGTTTTTCACTTATTTTCTTTTACTTAGGAGTAATTTCAATCTGTTTCTTGTTTATTATAATAGTTATGATCATTTTTGACATACACATACTGAGAAATGTAGAAAAAAGGTAAAAAAGAATTACCAGACTGCATCTGGATCATCGTTGTTTTTGCATATAGGTGGATCATTTTGCTGTCTGTTTTCATAGCATTCATTTGAAGTTGGTTTTTTGTATATTGCTGCACCAACTTGGTTTAATTTATCGTTATAAACCACCACCAGCTCCCAGCACATAGCCTTCGTCAATTTGGACATAGCTGTTGCATGATTTTTCATATGAGAAAGGAGATGGAATGGGCGAGGGAATTCATAACTTTGAATATACTTGTAATTTGTAAAATATTAGAAAAAAAGTTATGTAACATTTAAATTAACCATGGATAAATGTGAAATTTGTTCCCAATTCAAGTTCAACATTTTAGCATTTCACTTATAAACATGATGCTCAATACAACGAGAATCAACACATAATGGCGAAATGCAGAAAAGCGTGTTTCTGAATTCTGATCTTTCTTTATCTTTTAGCAAACAGTAATGGTGACAAGATGGAACTATTCGGGCAGGTTGGGTAACGGGTAAGAACGAAATCAGACATAGACTGCTCTTTTTTTATTATAGGTCGAAAATGGCCGATTTGGGTTGGTTTGACCCTCTTACATATTTTTTTTGTCCATTTTTATATTGTTTATAGATAATACGTGTTTGATATGACTACAAAAAAATGATATGATTACAATAAGAATATAAATATATTATTAAATTAATTTAAGAGGTCGTATGTATTGAAAATAGACTTTTGGGTAATTTCAACCCGTCAACACAGCGGTTGCCCTTTTAGGTTAATTTTTCAATTTGCCTTTTTTAGAAGAAAAAACACAACTCAAATTGACCCATTTATAAGAAAATGAGTTGGAACACCCCTAAGAACCATAATAGACCTCACTACAATAGGAATTGTTATCTTAACAAAAGCTTTACCTTTCCAGATCTCCACATCTACAGTCAGATTTTGGTAAACTGGGGTAGCAGACCAAACAAAATAACCACCAGGTCTTAAAAGACGGTTAAGCTCTAACAGAAGTTTCCCGCCTGAAAAAATAAAAATGATCGCATATTTACATTCATTCCTTCCCATAAACAAAAAATAACTGTTGACACGAGAAAGAACCGAGAGAAGAAGACATCACCTTCAATGTGCCACGGGACTCTGCAACGTGCACAATGAATGACATCAAAGATCTTACTGGGAAAGGGTAATCTTAGGGTACCCATGACAGCTGAAATGGCAGGAATGCCCCTCTCAAGTGCAAATTGCACTTGAGCTTCATGTTCATCTTTCGGAGCAAATGACATTGCAATTACATCTCGCTCAAAAAGGTACCCCCCAAAGCTCGCTACTCCGCATCCAACATCCAGTATAACACGGGTTCTTTTGCCCCATTCAATATCAGGGAATGACTGCAATTATATCCGAAAAAACAAATCTTATTTTGACAGAAAATGTTTAGAGGAAAAACACAAGGTAGAGGAGGTGTATAAGCGAGTCAGGCAGGTTAGGTAATAGGTAATGGATACTTCTTTATACAGGTCTAAACAAATTGGGTTGAGTTGATTCAAAACACTTGTCCCTAAATTTTAAAGTTTTAATAAACAATTAGGGTGTCGAATATGAGTATAATTATTATATAAGTTCAAAATAATCATCCAATAGTTCTACATGAAATGATTTGTGAACTCAAAATACACTTATAGGTGACTTCAGACAAGATTGACCCGTTTGACCAATTTCCAGTTTAGCTATTATTTATATTTACATGTTCGACCCATTAGAGATACAACACCAATCACCAATTTGTAACTAAATGGTTCGCAATTGCCACCGGTAACACAAAGTATAAAAACAACGAGACTTGCCTTTTGGATATGATCGATATAGTGAAGAGCTCCATTCTTGAACTGAGTACCACCCCCAGGAAAAGTAAGATACTCTCCAGTTACTTTGACCCAGTTTTGATGCCCTTTTACTGCAGCCAGCTGGGTATGGGGAACATTATTGAACCATATCTGAAATATACAATCAACAGATGAGTCAGATAGATTAGGAAAAAGGCCGAATTCATCATACAAAAACTTCTAATAATCTAGTAACTACAATAGTTTGCTAACTTGCGATTTCTATTTTGAGAAAGCACATGTTTCTTAATCTGACATTATACTAAAAATTTTAGTTTTCTGTTAACCACATAAATAAGACTAGGATGACAACACATGTGAGCCCATCAAAGCATAGAAGAAATATAGCTGATTGACTTTTGAGGTCAAACAAAGTAACTATGAACTCCTTCATAGTCATAAATTTAAACACTCTGAACTTTTTATCAACTACGTACAACTTATGATCGTCCCATACAAGGATAATGGTAATATTCTATCCAATTTATAAACGTGGCAATTTCATCCTAGGCCAGTTTGGATTGTGTTTTTATCTCAAACAGGTCAGATGAGTGGAAAGTCGACCAAAATCTAATTTTCAACGTGTGCGGCTCCTAGATTGTTTTATTTAAAAAAAGGACTAAGGCCATTGAATAGCCTACTTTTTCAAAAGAATCGATATGAGTAATTTACCTTTTTATTACCCAAATAGGTAACTTACTTTACGCTGACTTGTTAAAGTAAGTAAGAACTTGAATTTTATGATTAGAGTTTTGGCTATAGCCGGAGTTCCCACTCTTAGATCACCACCAAACATTGGTGACCTGACTAGAATTCCTTCCTTGTGGTGATGGTGGAGTCTGATCAGCATCCTGCCAGCCCTCGTTACCATATTCAAATAAAACAACAAAAGTGCAACCACCACCTCAAGGACGGCGACATGAGGCAATTCAAACTCCTCCATCACCACCAGGAAGGAATTCCGTTCCGGTCACAAAGGTTTGGTGGTGATCCAACGGTGGGAACCAAGCTAGAACCAAAACCCTAATTGGAAAATTCAAGTCCTTACTTACTTTGACAGTACACCACAAAAGTAGGTTACCTATTGGGTAATAAAAACGTAAATTCCCTACATTGACTTTTCTGATAAGTAAAATGCTATTAAGTGGTCTTAACCCTAAAAAATTAAGAAAGTTATTCCAATAAATGTTTTTGTATTTACAATTAACACATCAAGTAGTTATTAATTCTTTTCAAAAAAGAAGAAAAGGAGTATGTAGGTCAACCCGACCAGACCAAGTTCGTCTCAACCAGTGCTAAAAACTGACTTGTTTCAACCCTAGCCAATATACAGTTATACATTCGCCTACCTTGCAACCTCAACCAATTTCTAACAACAATTAAACTTGTTCAAGATAATATCGAAAGTTAAAATGCATGATTGAGACACTACCTGGTCTCGGCTTCTAGGCCACCTGATTGGGATCTTATACCCTTGAGGAAGAGGGACCAGGCATGTGGGGGATTCAGCTGGGCAGTGCCTCTCCCTGTGTTCATAGTGTAATGTACTATGAATCTTTCTAAGGGCTCCAATATTATCAAGACATGGAATAAAATCCGGGCCTGTGGTGGCATTACAAGTCTTCCATTTGTAACCATTTTCTGGTTTTTGTGATTTTTTCTCGCTTGCTGACTCAGCTGCTTGTGTTGAAAAATCTCCATTTTCGGTTCGAGTTTCGTTTAGAAGTTCAGACTGAGCAGCAGCCGGGAAAGCTTCGGCCTTTTTATCATCTTCTTTCTTCTTTTCTTCATTTTCAACCTTAGAATCCGATTTCTCAGTTTCATTAGTATCAGAGTTTGAATCAATCCCTCCAGAATTACTACTTTCATCTTCTGACTTTGACTTTGACTTCTCACTTTCCCTTGAACTGGAACCCTCGCCCGTCTTTGTTTCAACATCATTTGTGTTAGATTCCTCATTTCTTGACGTGGGTTCTTCGTTGTTATCGTTATCTGTTCTTGATGGTTCCTCCTCACTATTAGTATTTTCATCTTGAGTAGTTTCTTGATTAACCCCACCTTTCGTTGCATCTTCTTGTAAATCACCAGGATTATCTTCAAATTGAGAAGATGGATTGGAGGACACCTTTGTTTTTGATTCTGTGTTGGAATTATGAGCAGATAAGTTTGGACTCGGACCTGAGGCAACAGATGATGACATAAACACCCATACACCAATTAAACAAACACCAATAACAACCAGAACTGTTGCCGGGGAACAAGACGACTTCTTTCCATCCACCCGAGAATACTTTACCTGACCCATGTCTTAGAAACCAATGTTTCTAATATAAACCTGAAATGCCCAAATTGGAAATTTGAAGCTTTAGTAGAACTTCAAACACAATTTACAGAAAAGCTAACGCTCACTGTGTCTGAATTAAAAAAACTTAACAATGTACACTTGATTCGACAAATGTTGCATCAAATACACATCAAAAGATGAGCATCCCCCGCATACAACTGTTATACACTTGTATATTATCATCTTGCTACCGTGTTAACAAGGAAATCACAATTCTGTAATTTGTCAGCTTGTTAACATTTTTGACATTTTTATATTTTGTCTCTATTATAGATGTGAAAACAAATGAAGTATGAACGTGGGTCCGGAGAATAATGAATAAAGGACAAAGGAAATTGGCATATGGCATCAGAAAACCCTAGCATAATGTTGCAGAAAAACCAATCAAGGGTGACCACAAGATATCACATCACCCTGGTCTCAAATCTGGAGCTTAAACTAGAAGAATAAAATAAAACAAGGAATGAATTTAATGATTGAAACAAATGGCGGAAAATGAAACAATAGAAGTAAGATTGTCGTTTGTGCTTGCTATATATTTGAAAATCAAACATCTAAACAACAAATACCTAGTCTAAATTTGAATTATTTCAACAATGATCAAGCAACACAGGGATCGCAAAACTCCAGATCTACGGACTAAAATGGAAGAACGTTAAAAGAATTAACGATCCCTATCGTGTTTCCATTAATATGGACTTAGATTGAGCTAGATTAGCTAAATTTACTAACAAACATTACTATAACGGACACGGTAATCAATCCACAAGCCAAAATCCTAAGCTATCAAATCATATCACAAGCCAAAAAGCTAAACTTAGTTTATCACTGCCTAAAAAAGTTATTTGACAATAATAAATTATCACCAAAAGCTTCGTAAAAGTGTTTGAAGCTTAAGAAACATAAAGTTGTAAGAGATACGTAATGGTTTACCTTTACAATTGTTCTTGTGGATCCGACTGACAATGTCACGCTTTGAAGCTCATATCAGCTTCAACAATGGCAAAAAAGCCAGCTGAGATTAGCAGAGAATATATAGGGAAGAGAGAGAAAGAGTGAGTGTGTGTGTGTGAGTGGAGACTGGGAGTGAGAGAGTAGTGCTTATAATACTTAAGAAATTGAAGTGAACGATGATATGATGGCGACGATAGGGGAGCAAATCCAGGGGACTTCTGGTTCGCTGACTACCAATGAGGGGATCAATTGTAAACTTTGTAACTTGAAGGGGAATATTATAAAATTACATTTCTTGTTACTTGAACTTACTATACTACCCCCTGTAGTTAGTCCTATAGTCGAGTGCTACCCCAAAGTCTTGATATGTAATACAAGTTCATAGGAAAAATACTGGAAAATGATATATCTTCTAAACTCATCATCATGCTTATCTTTCACTTATTATTTTTTATTACATATTCTCTCACTTTTAATTAGAAAGATTATTTTAATACAATATAACAATTACCAAAAAATATATTACAATTCACTATTTTTCTCTAACGTATTTAGTTATATATCTATGGGCAAAAGATATATGTTGCTTATAGCATTTAAGTTAGGTGCTGTCACACTTACATACTCTTTTAATGAGCAAATATTGCATCGACAAATTATTATGGTATGTGAGGGTGATTGCACCTCTCTTTCCCTACATATACCATAACAATTATTGGTTTCATATGTGTATTTACATACAATGTTATATAAAAATTAAGTACATGATTTGTTTGACTTTAAAATATAGTGAGACTTATAAAAGATATAGTTGCCTAATTTCAAATATTGAATATTAATTTTACATGTGGTAGCATGATGATTTTCTTCTACAATTAATACACACATGGTGTATATTTATTAATCATACAACTATTGTAACTTCTTCAGTTTTCTTCTATTTTAACAAGTAACACAAGTCTAGAAGTTGATCAATGAACCTTCTATTTTCCACTTTATATTCTTGACTGCTAAGACATCATTAGAGGGCATTAATATTTTTACTACAAGTATAAAGTACCTAATACCAAGTGCATCCATATCACTCCTTTCCATTATCACATCAACATCACGTCATTTTTTCTTCACATCCCCCTCCATCCCACTCTTATCACTGTAACTCCCACATCCACCCCCTCGACCATCTCATCTTTCAAATAAAAATAGTATCTCAAAAAAAAAAAAAACACCGTGACTTTGAACTATAGCTAATTAAACAAGCGAGTATAGTGGGTGACGATGGTGTAGCATGCTACCACGCTCCAACCAGCTACACACCCGCTGGTTGGATACGGGGAGCCTAAACAAGTTGAAAATGGTGGATAACTACCAATGTATTAGTGAGAAATATATACACCTACAAGTAGAAGGTTATCCTAGACATTTGATTTAGGTTTATTCAAAGACAGAAAAACAATATTAAGAGGAGAAAATGATTAGATTATTTATAGGTACTTCTTGCTTCCAAAAGATAATGGCATTTCCTCCAACAATTTTCTTTTTATAAATTTTTAAAAGTGATTCCCTTAAGATATATTTAGAAAACATTGTAACTATCTTGCTTCAAAGTATAAGTACCCGTATTATTACACTAAGTTCGAAAAATTACCATTTTGATATTCATGATGATTTATTACTTAATAAAATATGATTGTTTAATATAAGAAAGTGATAAAAAAAGAGGTGTTATAGTAAAATATGGAATGTTTAATGATTCAACAATATCATCTTGTTTCATTCAGCACAATCTTTAATTTGATGCGATAATCAAACCTGCTGAATGCGAAATAATTCAGCATTCAATGTTGAATGGTTCTATTAGGCTACAATCAAACAGACCTGTAGCTAATTTTGAATATACTTGTTTATATTTATTACGAAAGATTACTCTTTAACATATTTCCAAGTATATTTTCATAAGCAAAGACAGATTCTTTATCTATATTGAACTTGAAGGACAGATAACTCCTTATAAAGCTTTTTCTTTATCTTACGCCGGATAAAAAAACAACTCTATTTCTCCACCTTCGAAAATCCACATTGATATCATACACAAACAATTTGTTTAGATAGTAATCTCAATGTATCAAGGGAATACGATATATGCTTCTAGCAATATCTATCTTGACTGTTTCAAGACTTACAAACGTTTTAAATGAGGAGTATATTAGTCATTTCATCATATACTCAATTAAATGTTTGTGAGTGTAGAAACACCTATCATAAGTTTTTCTAGCTGCACCACGTACCTTTCCCATGTATCAAACTATCAATAAGTAACGGTTAAATATTAAAACATATGCTTTGCTTTTTGTTCTCTTTTTTTTTACGACATTAATTAAACTAATTGTAAATACTGATTTGGGACAAGGGCAGCATATTCAGACATTTTAAAGTTTGTGGTTATTTGCGCTTTTTGTAAAGATGAAGGGTTTATAGTGTAAACAAACATTAAGGCGTTCACGTAACTTTCCCTTCTTGGATGGCGCTTCTCAAGTACTTCATTGAATTCCGAGCAAAATGGGATCCTTCCGAGTAGTCACCCGTTTATTTAAGTTACTCCGTAAAAACGGTTATACATAACAACTTTATATATCATTAATTTATACTATATGCATTAACTATTTGTATCTTGTTGTGTATGACTAAAAATTATTGTGTACGAATCAGCTTTCTTGATTTAACGGTAAATTGGCAGTGTTTGATGTTAGTGATTGACTAATGTTATGAGTTCAAATCTCGTATTTGATAAAATTAGGATGGATTTAGAAGTCGTTTTAAAAATTTTATTTAAGATAATAATCGGTATGCAGTAAAATTATCCATACACAATAATTATGTTATTTTATCAACTTATATAATATGTTATTTATAGCTTGTATCTTCTAATATAAATAAAAGATTAATTTGATAAAATTTATTAGATGATCTGAACATTTATTTAAAAAAATATTTAATCTTAACCATTCATTCACTTAAAATCAAAAAATCAATTTTGACTTTTTAGAGTCAATATTATTAGAGATAATTTCATATATGCCCTTATTAAATCATATAAAATCGTATTTGCCCACCTTAATTTACAAATATCATATTTACCCTTTATAATATTTTAAAATATCATAATTCCAAATTCTTAGTTTTATCATTCTAAAATATTTTATAATCATTTTAAATTTCTTTTTAATTATAACCAATAACATACGTTTAACGTTATTACCCTTAATCGTAACAATAATGATCGATGACTTATATAAGAAATACAATCACGTCTCTTCATATCATGATACCACATTTCTGCTGTCAAGTCTGCCCTCCCACTCGCGTCGATGTTTTCACTGCTGGTTAGAGTGTTGATGTCGTACGTCATCATTTTTTAAATTCTTAATTAATTCGCGTTTTATTATTATTTAATACGTTTTCATTAATGTTAAATATTTATTATCGTTTAAACCAACCCGTGTATTACACGAGCATTTAGTCTAGTATATATATACAATTAATTCACAACCTTTATGTGGATCATAGTTTAGATAGTCAAATAATGAGGATTGACACCTTGATTAATTAAATTGAGCACCTAGCTAGCATTTTATCCCAATTAATTAATGTTATTATCATTATAAATTTTTTAAGAGTCAACTTATTTCATCTACGTCCCCAATCTAAGGGCAAGTCTAATTAGTTAGGTAGGGTGATAAGAACAATTAATTGTATTAATAATTTAAATTTATAATTTTTTTAGATAAAACAAGCTAACTAAATAGGTTTTCGTCCTATTATAATTCATGTGTTAGATTATATTAATTAGCATGTTAAATTTATTTAACATAAAAAGGGTTCCTTCCTATTGTATTTGTATACAGTTATACACTAAATCTTCTAATATATATAAAAGACTAACATAAATAAAAATTATTAGAGAATCCTAACCGTTAATTTAAATAAAAAAATTAATTATTAAATCTCAACCATCTATTTTATTAAAATTTAAAATTTAATTTTTACATAGTCAAAATTAAAACTTAACTTTGGACACAAATTCAAAGCTAATTTTGATTTCTTCTCTTATTTTATAGTTTCAAATTTAAAACTTATCAAATTAGAAGATTAATTTTCAATTCTTATAATAATATTTTGATTTATTAATTGTTTTTTAACTAAGCATCCTCTATCATTAAATTTATTTTTCTAAACCCTTAAGTACATAAATATTGTTTAATTTTTGTTATTTATTATCCTTTTAAATTCTCATTTCTTTTATATCTTATAATTATTTAATATATTTTTATTAATATCTAATTTTTATCATTTTATAAATCAACCCGTGTAACACACTAGCATCTAATCTATCTAGTAAGTATAATAATATACTTAATTATCTCTACGAGATTTCATTATTTTACGTCTCTTGTAATATCATGAAGGTTCACCGTCTACTATAGTAATTAGTAGGCTAATTGAACTTGGCATAATCGGGTCATGAACGTATCATATAGACGAGTCGTGGTCTGTTAGAGTTTCTAAAGTCATATATACTCTATTTATGACGCTCTAATTGTGTAATTGTTCATATAAAGTTATCATTATTTTATATAATAAAGTTTATTTAGTGTTTGTTTTCTAAAATATCATACCACAACATCTATTCATATGTCGTTATTCGAGGAAATTAAGCACATATGTATGAAACCAATGAATCAAATTCATGTTTTTAACATTTAGTTAAAAACCTAACAAATGGAGAAAACAAACAAACAACCGCACCGATAGAGACAATATTCACATAATTCATGCATCCTGATCTTTATTCTCCAATTAATGACTACTCTATTCGACAATTGTCTTATAATGCTACAAGAAGATAAGATGGGGCTTATTGACTTTCTCTCCATTTCAACTAACTTGGGGAGCTACGCTCCTACCCAATTTTCTTGATTTTTCTAATAATCAACTTCTCTTTCTTGAAAATGAATGATTATTTCAAAGCATACCCAAAATTGTGCAATGGAGAATGCATCCCCAAGATGGTCCATGGATTAGTCAGAAGTATGAATTCAAGGTTTTGTATAGTATTCTTGAAGTTGGAATGCAACAAACACCATTACTCAATCCTGTTTTGATCGATTCATGTAAGATACGTCGATAAAAAAGTGAAGCTGACTACTATTACGAGTCTCCAAGTCTTAACGATTGAAACAAATCAAACAATACATCCAAAGTGAAGCTGGAAAAATCGTCAATAAGAAAATAGAAACAAGTCGAAATAATCCATAGATTAAGTTTTCTAATTTCCATCCAAAAGGCTGAAATCTACTGAAGCTTGGGAAACAAGTCGTCGATCTTCTTTAGTTCTTTTAGGCCATCCTTGACATCTGATTTAGCAAATAAAATTTTGTTATTTATATTGATACAAATATCAGAAACCACAAGGGCTAAAAGAAATGCAGTTAATGAAGAAGAAACACGCAAATAACAAAATCTAGAACTTTATTTTCTAATAAAACGTACGTGTAAGATTTTATTGTATTAATTAGTTTTTATCGTTTTTTGAAGAGGTGATTATATATGTATTTTTGTGATTTTATAAAAACAAGCCCACATTTGTTTTTACAAAACATTATTTTTCATACATGAAGCGATCCCAAACACACCATATATAATTTCATTAGATGAAGTATAAATTATAGATTAACAAATAAATTTAAAGTAGTATTAATTAATGTAACTTTTGCTATGAGTTTTACATGTTTCTTAGGTGGGTAATCATTTCATTTTTCCCATATGTAATATTTAATTTAGCATAGTTATTAGGTACAGTTTATTATATTTAGAATTAATAAAGGCTAATGTGAGGTTTCTAACTTTATATAAATATGTTTTGTGATCATTAATTATGGCATCATGAAGTTGGTTGAAATCAAACATCAATCTAGCATCATTAGTTCAATATTTGTGCAAGATATCCTCATACTATGCCCTACCATTCTCTTTAATTGGTCCACCATGTCTATCAATTATTATACTCTTTAAATGTTGTTTATTTTCTTTCTTTCTTTTTTTTAATTTAGAAATTAATTATACCAAACCTTGTATTATTATTATTTTTTTTTAACCTTTTGTTTGGTCCCCAATCGCTAGATTCAGATCGCCTGTCTAGAGAGCTTCTCTTTATCATCCTAAACCTAACTAATTTTTTAATCTTTTCACCAAAAATTCCCTTTAACAAATGTTATATTTTTTATTTAAATCTTTAAATTTCTTGCTTGCAATAAAATCAAAATAAGTAACAAAATTAAAAGAAAAAATGAATAAGTGCACACCATCTAATCATACTATTAAATCTACATGTTTTGTTTACTACGGGACTTAAACCTACAATCTAAAGAAACACATAGTATATCCGATACCATTGAGCTATAAAACCCTAGTCGAATAAGTGGAAAATAATATATTTCAAACTTGGGCTTTCCCTAGTTTAGCTAGAATTCTAGATCAATCCTCATTTGTGTATTAATTCATCTTTAAGTAAATGGCTAAATCTACATCATGTCTAGATGTATCCGCCTTTCTTAGTCCTTCATGTTCTTTGAAGATTAGGTAGAAGCCCTCCTCATTTAAAGTTTTTTTAGATGAGATCTAATTGATGAGTCTTTTTAAATTGTTATAGAAATTAAATGTTAATACACTCTAGTAAGACATTTCAATTTCATACGAACAAACCACTAGTATGAAGGAACGCGAGACCTAGATCATGGTCGTATGTAGTTTTTGACTCATATCATGTCTTAGCTGTATACGGTATATCCTTTATGTAATTGTAAACTCCAACATAATCCAAAACTATTATCACCTTTCTAGAGCGCGCTTATATATCTTTTTTGTAATTGTAAACTCCAACAACACAATACCACTGAGCTATAAAACCCTAGCCAAACAAGTGGAAAATAATATATTTCAAACTTTGGCTTCCCCTAGTTTAGCTAGAATGCTAGATCAATCCTCATTTGTGTATTAATTCATCTTTAAGTAGCTAGATGGCTAAATCTACATCATGTCTAGATGTGTGTGTCTTTCTTAGTCCTTCATGTTCTTTGAAGATTAGGCAAAAGCCCTCTTCATTTAAAGTTTTCTTAGGTGAGATCTAATTGTTGAGTCTTTTTAAAATTTCATAGAAATTAAAATGTTAATACCCCCTATTAAGACATTTCAATTTCATACAAACAAACCAATAGTATGAAAAGATCATGGTCGTATGTAGTTTTCGCGATTCATATCATGTCTTAGTCATATATCCTTTATATAATTGTAAACTGCAACAAAATCCAAAACTATTATTACCTTTCTAGTGTGTGCTTATATGTACATCAAAGTATCGTTATAGTTTCTGCAAGTCTCAATAAACTATTGTAACACTTTATCATATGAGACATAGAGTGATAGAGTTGTGGGTTAAAACATATTTATAGATGAGATAGTCATTATAGAGTTGTGGGTTAACTTGTATGTTATACTAATAACTTGTATTCTTATCCTTGCTTGTAATTTAAAGGTCTTCTACCTTTATAAATGCTTCAAGGCATTAATTTGACTATTATTTATCTTATATATTTTTTCTTCAATAAAGTCTGCTTAAAATTCGCAGCTTACTTGATGAAATCAGATCTAAAGAAACTAAAATAAGGGTCATATAGTTTTTATGTTCACTTTTAAAAATTTACCAAACAACTTAAAAATATATATGAACACAATGGATTCAATTTATCAATAAATACGTGCACGATATAATATATGAAAAACACTTGAAGCTCTTGATCCTTGATATTGATTTTGAGTTGTTCTTCTATGGATAGAATTTCGTTAACAACTTGAGAAATCACATTTTAAATTTAGAAATGAAAGCTCAAAATTCCATTATAGAGAGAGAATTTAGATTGACAAAAGGTGTGTAAAAATTACCATAAGTGTGATATTTATAGAGAGGAAAAGCAAAGAACAAAAGTCACATTTGCTGTAACATCCTCGATTTGGGCCTAGTTGTAAATCGTTCTAAGTGTACGTAAGATGATAGATTATGTAGAGGGTCCAAGTTGTATAAATATATGTAGGTTAATATATATATAGAAGTCCATACTTTGACTAAGGTTAGTCAAAGTTGGCAAAGAAACCAAACACACATAAAACACGCACAAACTCTCTCGGAATTCTTGAAGATTGGAGATTTTGTATTTGTTGAATCAAACAAAGGTAAGCCTAATGTTCCTCATGAAGTTTAAACATGTTAGAAATCGGTTTTGTGTTTAAATCATAGTTAAAACTCAAATTCATGCAAAACACCATTGAAGAACACTCAAAGCTTACTTCACAAGTGGGTTTTGTTTGTTTGGTG
>JAUEJL010005440.1:0-10270 GCA_032274825.1 Drosophyllum lusitanicum | reverse complement strand
CCTTTGGTTTGAATTAACAACTTCAAAATCTACACTTTTGAGAATTCAAGTTTCCAACTTTGAGAGGTTTCTTTCAATAGAGGTTTTCTTCACACACAAACACCTTAACACTTTTGATAGAATGAGCAGATGATTTCATCAAGACCACGTATACATATGACTCATTTTACCAAAGCAGGAGGTGGCATCACTTCTTATCCCTTTAATCACACATACATACATACACACGTACATATAAACATACTAACACATATTATCATAATCCTTTTCTAAATACAAAAAAATCTATCAGTAAACATATATATATATATATATATATGTATGTATATATATATATATATATATATATATTTACACACATAAATATTTTAAGTCAATTAATCAATTATCCACATAATTAAATTAACGCAATTAAATCACATACCGTCAACCCACTAATCTACTAGCCCAGGTTTGCGGGTGTTACATAAACTAAGCATGAGATGTTATTAAGTAAGCTTATCCATAATTACACATACCTACATGCATACGTACATACTATCAAACATACATACATACATACTTATTTATCATGCATACAAATAACTTCCAGCATGTAATCACATTTATATTAATTTCCATCTAGTTATTTAATTAACTAAGCATGATGTATGTATGTGTGTGTGTGTGTATATATATATATATATATCAACTTCTAATTTAAAATACACAAATAAATTAAACATACATAACTACGTACCGCTAACCCGCTAACGACTAGCCCGGGTTTGCGGGTGTTACATGTATAACATCATATTTATCTTTAATTTGTTAAAGGTTGACAAAAAATTTTGAAATCTAATTGCATCACTCTGATGGATGTTTAAAGTTCATATTTTGTTTATGCTTGTGTACTATATTAGATGTCCACATGTTATATGGGTTGATTTAAAAGAATAATAATTATTAAAAAATAATAACAATATATTAAATAATTACAAATACGAAAGAAATAAGAATTTTTTAAAAATAGGTGACAGATAACGTCAACACGCAAATCGTGGTGTAAGCATCGAGGTTAAGGACAATTGTGACGGAATAAACATGGTATATTGATACGAAGAGTCATTTTTGTATTTTTTTTTTATATAAATCATCGGTTATTATTGTTACAATTAAAACAACAAGATCAAATTTTTATTGATTATAATTAAAAAAGAATTAAAATTGATTATAAAATATTTTTAAATGATAAATTTAAAAATTTGGTTGGATATTATATCTTGAAATATTATAAAGGGTAAATATTATATTTGTAAATTAGAGAAGACAAATGTGATATTTTTTTAAAAGGTCACAAATATAAAATTTAAGATTTAAGAATGACATATATGATCAAGCTTAAGAATTAAATTTATTTTATTAAACGAAGAGTTAAAATCCTTCGATAAATTTAATGTGTTATAGTCTACTTCTTTTTTTTTTCTTTTTTTTCTTTTTTCTTTTTTTTCTTTTGTTTTTTGTATCAGAAGATACTTAGTTATATATACTTACTTTTTAGTATTCGAAGGCAATAATAAAATTAATAAAGGTTTGAAAAAAAGGGTTTTTTGTATTTTATATAAATCTAATATGAAAAGATGCTCTTAACACTATTAATATATCATATGCTCAATAAACAAACTCTTTTAATTTTTGTCTCAACTATAATAAACTAAGCTATTGAAAACAAAATTCATAAGGATTGACGGTCCCCTAGCTATGCCACGTCAGCACATCTTAGCCGGTAAATGTGAAGTAATTTTGAAAAGTCTCATGTTTGAACAACCTACTCCAACGGTCAGATCTGATACTACTGCATCATTATGGACCGTACGATCGTTTTAACAAATCACAACTAATTACCAAGTACCCGATACCCCTTAAACTTTTCACTAGTTGCCAGAAACATCCTACAACTTTTTAGGTTGAATTCCGTATTTCACACTGTTAAGATCACTTGTCACTATATAAACTAGTGTTATACCCGTCCGTTGTTTAGGATATTTTTTCTAATAACTATATATGTTTGTGTACGTATGTATTATTTGTGATAGCGAAAAACTAATGCTACTTAGCACATGAAAAACACGACTATGCTTTTGAGTATGTCACATTTATGCTTTTGGGTTTTAAGGTGCAGTCGCTAATGGTGGTTGTGGTACTCGTGGTGGTAGTGATATTGAATACACTTAGAAAATCAATTTAGAGCTTACCTTACCATTTTATCATTTTTATTAAAAAAACAAATGGATATATGACTTAAATTGAATCTCGCGGTTTCGTAATAATTTTGGTTCTTAAAGAAACCGTCCCTATATTATATATGTGTGCGTGCGGGCGCGCGTTAAACAACCAAATTTATTACAAAAACCGTGGCATACGCACACATAAAAAGAGTAAAATGGTTAAATATGTTTTACATTATTTCTCTCTTAAATTTACATCACTACTGACCGTTACCAATATCCACATCTTTGTTACTTCTACTAAATACACCTTTGTATTGCACATGAGTAACCGTTCAGTAAAACCCCATAAAAACAACCACAAACGTATATGACCATAATGTTGGTTACATATGTTTTATAAATGTTACTATTGTTAAAAACTCACATGCAAATATTTGATGAATAAGCATATTACTTTAGTGTAACCTTTTACTCAAAAAATATTTTTTTATAAAAAAAACGAAAACAATATGAGTGTTAAATAGGAAAGAATAAAATAATTGTCGATTTAATATAATTTTTATAACTGAAAACTGCTTTTTGTTTTAAAAACATTTAAAGTAGATGTTTGACTTTAGTTTTGATCGGGTCAATACTTTATGAAAAAAGTATAACAATATGGGTGTCAAATCGAAGAGAATAAAATGATCGAAAATTTGATATAATTTTTATATTTTTTAATTTTTGAATGTTAAAGATATTTTTATTTTAAATATAAGTGTAATGTTTGACTTGTTATTAGTAATATTTTAGTAATTTAATCTTATAGTTGGTTAATATTTGAACCGGTCAATCGCCACGTCACATTTCCACGTCATAGATGATATCATTATTTTATTTGCTACATCAACATTTTCTTTTTGCTCCGTCAGCAATATATATATATTAGATTTACCACCTCACTAATCACATGATTCTATCATTTGTATGATGCTTATTAAAATGTTAGCAATTTGACTATGAGAATGTTAATAATGTGAATTGCTATTGATATTTTTGTATATAATAATTAAAAACTAAATAACATAACTAATACAAACCATTAGGTAATTTATTTTGTGTAAATTATATGTCATTCTTATGTTATCATTTTAAAGTATTGTCAGTTATTGATGTTTATATCTTTTTACTTACTAAATTACATTTGTTTAAATATAAATCGAACAAGAATTTCGATCGTCAGCGTTTTAGAGTTAAAAAAATAGTTATACAATTATTAATACTTAAAAAATCATATAGCTTTGATTTGCTTACAAATAATAATTGAATTGTTTAACTTGTAATTATTAGTGAATAATTATTTCATCAGACAGATTAAGTTTGCTGAATTATTTATTGATCATCGAACATAGTGATGATTCTTGAATTGCAGGTTGAGGGTAGGTGTTGATATTCATATATAAATAAGGACTAGCGGAGATAAATCATGAAACTACAAGGGTGTCTGCTATCTTTCAATTGTGATATATTATATAAGCCAGAGCAAGAACGGATGATTAACTTGTGCAATGTGCATTAAAACATGTACACTTATCGGAACTTGGATTTTTAGCTCTGCACAGCTGTTTCGTAAAGTGAATGAATCTTGGAGGTTGCGACTTGCTTCTGACATTAGAGAGGGATTCGAAGCAGAAGAAAGAAGCGTTTTTGATTTTTGAATTCAATTGTCCTTCTCTTGCTGCACTCCACTGACGATTTCAAGATTGATCATCTTCATGTTTATGGCTGGTAATTTTTTAAACTATTATAACCTAATTTTGGCCTCAAGATTCTTCACTGATTTTTTTTCTTGTCCATTTGACCGTTGAGTCGCCTGGTCAAAATTAGTATTTTCAAGATCAAATCTTTGGTGAGTGTTCTTGGAAATTTCCTTCAGGTTTATCTTTATTCTTTCGAAAATGGTGTTTTACGAGCAAACATTTAGTCGGTTGTGTCAAATTTTTAAGAAATTTGCTGTTTAGTCGCTGTCGGCTGTGTATGCATTCTGATATGGGGGAAAGTCGTATTTTTAAGACCAAATACTTTTTGGGTATTTCAATATTTTTCAGAGTCGAATTGCTTGTGATTACTGCATACAAACTTGATGGGACCTCTCAAATTTGTTTTAGATTCATTGTTCAATCCTCGTATGTTCTTTCCAATTTTGGCAAATAGTGTTGTTAAGGTCAAATCCGTGGTGAGTATATCTCAATTTTATATGAAATATGTTGTTAAACCCTTTATCGTGCTTTCTAATTTTGAAAACTAGTATTTTAAAGATCATATAATTGATTGTTGGTCAAAAACCTGTCAGAAATTTAATGTTTAATCTTTGGTTGTACTCTCTGAAGTAGGAATACTATGTTTTTGAAGCTTAATACTGGTATTACTTTTGTCCAAAGCAAATACCTAATTACTGAATTAAGAACTTGTAACCTACTCTGTAGTCGAAAAAGGCGTAATCTTTGGTGTGTATTTCAAAATTTTCTTAGAAATTACTCAGATGAATCCTAGATTGTGCTTTCCTCATTGAGAAAGTTTTGTTTTTTACATAAAGTTCAAATCTGTTTGAACGAAAGTGATTTAAATGAGCATCTTTTTTAAAGGTTTGTGCTTGAAGTTCTTCTTCTTCAAGAACCCTAAGTCTCACACCTAACTTTTGTCAAATTTACCTTAGTTACCGGTAAAAAGTAAGAATTCGTACACGATTATGATGTAAATCGATAATTGCTGGTGTTTATTATTGCAGAAGCAGTAGCTTTGAATGGATTTTGAGCATTTCAAATGACTGCAAGAAACCAATCACATTCAGGTATGGAATTCAATTTTCAGGTATTACAGAAGCAATTGATCTTGTATTAATTGCTTGAAAATTCAATTTTCATTATGTCGGTCTTGTTCATTGGACGTGGGTATAAATTAAAGCATATTTAAGGACCCTTATATAATTTATTTAAATTTAAATTATACAAGAATGAGCTTTTAATAGCTTGAAGATTCAAATATTAATATTAAAGTTTAATTATGGACTCTTATAATTTATATATAAAAAAGAGTATAAAAGAATGAACTTTTAGTTGTTTGAAAATTAAATTCATGGTTTGGTGACATTTCAATCAAGTACAATACTTGTATTGTAGTGAAGGTAGATGGAGACCTCTCTTACCTCACTTTAAAGCAAAGTCTCCCTTCAATTTCTTCATTACTACATAATTTACTCCCAAGAATCCCAAATTTAAATTGCTACAATTATTTATAGTTTTTTCAACACCAGACATGTTTTTATAATCTTATTATCAAGTTTTGAGATAGAAATAATGTTAAAAGTTAACCTCTTTGACTCTAGTTTTTTATCAACACAATAATTTCAACAAGGCAAAAGTTCGAGAAAAAAAAACAGTACCGTAAGATTTGAAATTAAATTTTTTTCCCCGGGTAACCCACCCTAGTGGTTCCCAATCGATCGGCTTCATAGCTAACACATACGTGGTAAATCGCTTAACTGCCTTTTTTTCACAAAAAGAAAAAGTGTTCATGAAGATGTCATTTTCTTCATCCAAAAATGATAACTTTCTTGATGATAGCCTTAAATGGGCGGCTATTTATAGGCCATGGAAACTTCTTCCTTTCACTTTCATCATCTTTACACTACAATTATCAATTATGTGACATAAGTAGAAAAGAATTATAAACACACATTTTTTATAGACATATATGCATATAATTTCTAACTTTACTAGTACTTGTTGGTGATTATACTCATTTGGGGTTTGCATTCTCTTTGTAGTTACTCTGTCTCTTTTATTTCAAGTAAACAAATTATATATGATCATGCAAGATTCTTTGATTTTTTTAAATCTTGGTCCCTTTTTCTTTATTTATTATACTAATTTATTTATTTAATTATTTGATAAATCAATGATGGGTGACTTTTCTTTATTTTAATAAAAGTGTTATTATTTTTTAATTTATAACATGATTATAGATCACTTACCTTGAAGATGTTGGTTTCTCCAATCTTTAAGAATCAGATTAAATTTTGGTTTATTTAATTCTTTAATCCTGGTCTCTTTTTTATTTCATTTATTTCATATTTTGCAAATTTTCACATTTTTGTGAAGGGAAGAGCTTTGATCTTTAAACATGAACATGTTGGTTTCTTAAAGCTTAGAGTTCTTTGATCTACATATTATAGAATCTGTCGACGATCATTTTAGTCACAAAAGAATATTTTGAATTTATTGTTTTGATATTTAAACCTTTTGCAGAATAGAGTTGTCTGAGTTCCAGTTAACTAAAGAGTACGGTGATAATAAGAATAAACCAATGGCTGACTTCCAATTAGCCGAAGAATGGCTTTCATATGCCAAAGATCTTGTTCCAGTGGCTCTGGAGAAGGCACACAAGGTTAAAGAATTTCCAGGAAGGTGGAAAATGATCATGTCTCGATTAGAACAAATCCCATCTCGTCTATCAGATTTATCAAGTCACCCATGCTTCTCGAAGAACACGTTATGCAAGGAGCAATTAGAAGCAATTTCCAAAACTTTAAATGAATCAATCAAGTTGGCAGAAACTTGCTCAAAGGGAAAGTATGATGGGAAGCTTCAAATGCAGAGCGATCTTGATTCGCTATTAGGGAAACTTGATTTGAACTTACGAGATTGTGGGCTTCTGATTAAAACCGGGGTTCTTGGTGAGGTTACTATGTCATCAGATATTGAAGGTACAAGTCACCGAAGCGGTGATATTCGGGAACTACTTGCTAGGCTGCAGATTGGTCACTTGGAATCTAAGCATAAAGCTCTTGACAGCCTTGTTGATGTGATGAAAGACGATGAAAAGAGTGTTTTGTCCATCGTGGGACGTAGCAATATTGGGGCTTTGGTACAACTCCTCACCGCTACATCTCCAAGAATCCGGGAAAAGACAGTAACTTTAATCTGTTCTTTAGCAGAATCTGGTGGCTGTGAAAGCTGGCTTGTTTCTGAAGGTGTTCTTCCACCTCTAATCAGGCTGCTAGAGTCGGGAAGCTCGGTTGGTAGAGAAAAATCTGCCATCGCTCTTCAAAGATTGTCGATGTCAGAAGAAACCGCACGATCAATAGTGGGACATGGCGGCGTGCCACCACTTATTGACATTTGTCTCACCGGCGACTCGGTTTCTCAAGCTTCAGCCTCTTGTACCTTGAAAAATTTATCGGTTATTCCTGAACTCCGCCAAACCCTAGCCGAAGAAGGGATTGTAAAAACTATGATCGGCGTACTAGATAGCGGGCTTTTATTGGGTTCGAAAGAATATGCAGCTGAATGTTTGCGAAATCTCACCTCTAGTAATGACGATCTTAAAAGGTTGGTAATAGCTGAAGGTGGGGCCCGTAGTCTATTAGCTTATCTCGATGGTCCGTTACCTCAAGAGCCTGCAGTCGCAGCATTACGAAATCTAATCGGGTTGGCCTCGGTGGAATCCTTGATATCACTTGGGCTTCTTCCGAGACTGGTCCATGTACTGAAATCCGGATCACTCGGGGCCCAAAAGGCCGCCACGTCAGCAATATGTCGTATTTGCACCACTATAGAAGTGAAAAAACTCGTGGGTGAAAGCGGGTGTCTCCCGCTGCTAATTAATTTACTTGAAGCTAAATCAAATGGGGTTCAAGAGGTGGCAGCTCAAGCCATTGCTAGCCTAACGACACTTCAACATAATCGTACAGTGGTTAAAAAGGATGACAAGAGTGTTCCGAGCCTGGTTCAGTTGCTTGATCCTAGCCCACAAAACACGGCTAAAAAATATGCGGTTTCGTGCCTGGGTCTGCTATCATCAAGCAAACGGTGTAGGAAACTAATGGTTTCCTACGGGGCGATCGGGTATCTCAAGAAACTGACAGAATTGGAGATACCCGGGTCGGCTAAGTTGCTAGAGAAGTTGGAAAGGGGGAGATTGAAAAGTTTGTTTGGGAAAAAATAGGTGGTGATTGTTTCATTATCTTGTATGAAACAGTAGCAGCCGAATGAAAGAATTAAGTTGGTATGTTTTCATAAATTTCTACAAAATAAAAAGAATTGTTATTATGTTGTTCTGTTGCGTAGGTTTAATAATGTCTTGGATCAAAAGCGACGATGTCCATCTTTTACATCAAAAAATTAATATATTACATAATCAATGTTAAAAAAATAAACATTCGAAGGCCTCTTAAGTTTTTAAAATGTGGAGTGAATTGGTCTTACAGATATAACATCATGTTGGTTGTTTTTGGGTTAATTGGTGTTACATGTAGCAGCGAACAAAACACTGCTGTTTTTCATTTTTTCCTAAACATATTCAAAAAATTCTTTTATAGATTTGTGGAAGGATGTATAGTTTTTAACTCTTTATCTTAATTGTCATTATAACAAATATTTTGACTTCAACTACTGTGACGCAGTCCAGTGTTATAGGGGTTTTACCCCATAGCTCAGGTCTTGAGTTCGAGTCTGAGTAGAGTAGTGGGGTTTTTTCTAAACAATGGTGGAGGGTATTACTCCCTCATGGTGCGTGGCTTGGGGCTTGCATACTGTCCTATATGGATGTCACTACACACTCGGCTCACTAAATTCGCTGTTAAAAATATATATATATTTTTTTGACTTCAAATTTTAAAAAATTGTGCCTATTATGTGCGCTCCATAAGAATGATATATTTATAAAAAATGATATATCGTTCTATTATTATTTTTTGCTTCATTTTCAGTAATCCTTCTACTCACCATAAAAATGACATATGAGATCCATTCATTCTTTTTTCTCATAGGCTCTATTGATTTCGACACTTTTGTTGATATTATGAGTATGACCAACCTTTTTTAAAAAAACTATACAATCAACTTTTACGTTGTTTTTCTATAAATCGATTCATTATATATATATTATAAAATAATAACTAAAACAAAATTTTTTGTATTTTTATTTAATTTACGATAATTTAAATAATATATTGTAAAGCTAAAGCTAAGTAGCCCAATAATAGCTAGCAACATGATATCACAAGGTCGGTTTAAGGACCACATAATTTGGAATGATTTGTTTTTATCATTGCATAACTTATAAATATATATAATAATAACAAAATCATAACAAAAAGTTGTTATTAAAGGCGCTTCTTCTTCTATTCCACCCTTCGTGCATCAGGATGGGGATGTTATCTTATTTTGAATTAATATTCTATATTTTATTTTAATTTTTTTCAAAAATATCTGGTAAAGATAGATTTTTTAAAATGATAAAATAATAACTTAAATTTGATTAGAGTAGCATAAATTTTCTCTTACCTAAAACATATATATATATATATATATATATATATATATATGGAAAAGTTTAAACGAGAAATGTTTTTCGTACGAGGACTGCGAGAACTAATCTTAGCCGTCCAATTAGAGGTGTAAACGAGTCGAGCTTTTATCGAGTAACTCGAGCTCGAACTCGAGCTCGGCTTGTTCGAGTCGAACTTTATCAGGCTCGAGTTCGAGCCCAAAAACCGAGCTCAAATTATTTAACGAGTCGAGCTCGAGCTTCTAAGAACTCGACTCGAGTCCTTATCGAGCTTTTCGAGCCTTGTATAGTATATGTATATTTATATATGTGATATATATATATGATGGGCTAATATTAAAACATATTAAAAATAAGTGTTTATTTAAACAAATCTACTTTATATACGTACTATTTATAATAAGTAGTTACTAAAAATCTTATTTTCATATTTTATTTATATTTTGAATAATTTGGTTTTTAAATTTAATTTTTTTTATATTATTTCGAGCTTTTCGAGCCGAACTCGAGCTAAATGTACCATGTCGAACCGAGCTCGAGCTTCAAGTATGAAAACTCGTCGAGCTATCGAGCTATCGAGCCGAGCTCGAACTTATGATAAATTTTCAAGCCGAGCTCGAGCTTGATTCGACTCGTTTACACCCCTACGTCCAATCCCCCTCCTTCAATTGGATTGTCCACCCATGAATTCCTTACATGCACCTTGCCACACTCGATCCCCCCACGCTCTT
>JAUEJL010005429.1:0-10270 GCA_032274825.1 Drosophyllum lusitanicum | reverse complement strand
TATATATATATATATATATATATAAACGAGAACATATTAAAATAAATCAATAAGTAATAATGCTAATGACGACGCATTAATAAGGACTATTTTGAAAAATCAAGTCTCACTTATAAATAACGGTCTATTAGACGTAATTCACTGTTGAGTAAATATAAAAATAACCAAAATATCCCTATTAGTGAGTTATTAGTGATGTTACAAATAATTCATCAAATCGGTTCTCATTTAAACTTCTTTCTCTCCCTCTTTCTATACACACACACACACCCCCCACATCTATATTTATATCTATGCAGGATCATTGGATCAAGGGAGAACCATTGTTTTGGAAAGAATAGATATGGCTAAAAAAATATGATATATTACATAGTGCATCTCCCAGACTGTTATATGCACTATGCATCTAGAATATTTATCTAATGTTTTTATTCATTTGTTAATATAATTTAAAACTTTATTGTTTTTATGTTATGGTAAATTAAAAATTATGGTAATTTTGAAATTTTTTGGTTTTTTTACTGTTCTTCACGTATCAGCTAGAAAGGTGTTATCACTTAAACCTTGCCCAAAAATAATTATATAAATTTGAGAAAACAAAATCCAAACAAAAAAATACCTTGTAATTAACTAGACAACATAAAAAAAATTGATGTTGCAATTTTATAGAAAATGGAAAAAGTAATTAACCCCATCATAGAAACAAAAAGTTTATTGTAATAGCTTTTAAAACTAGATTACAGATTTTTATATATAAATTTACTTAAATTTAAAATATTTTTATGATTTATTCTTTTTTGTTATTTTACACTATTCAGCTCCAACTATCAACTATTTAGTCAAACACATATACAAATAAAAGATCCAAGTTCCAGCTCCAATTACCAGTTTACAGCTATAACTACTAGCTGTTTACGCCAAACACAACCGATTACCTCCCATGATTGAAAACCACCGTTTATTCTCTTTAAACAATTCATAAAGTATTTTATTTCGTTTACACCGGTATATTGCGCATTACACTACAATTAAGTAGCTTTATTAAAATGAGAATAATTTCAATATAATGAAAATCGATCACTTGATAGTGTAGAATGATAAAAAACCCTATCGTTATTTTTTTATTATATTGATATTTATTTATAGGGTATGGTATAAGAGAAATTCTAATATCGAACCCTAATGGACCATAGCTTATCTATATTATTGGGTTGAGTCATTCTACATTAAACCCTAATTTACATTATATTTAATAGACAGAAATACGTTAAGCTTACTTAATCTATATAAAGTTAAGTTTTAATATGTATGGTTGTAAATTGAAAGAACAAAAAATGTGATGTGTATTTCATATGTATTATGCGAGACGAAATAATATATAGATATTGATCTTAAAGTAATAGATTTACTCAGAACTAAACATTTTTAGACAATAATATATCGTAAACAAGATCCTATAACACTTGTATAAAAACAGCAATTTTCGAAGAATATATAGCAAACTAATTAAATGCTTTATATATTAGTATAGATAATAGTAAGCTTTCATACATATGCGGCAGCATTAATTATGAATGTTAGGTGAAGAAATTTTAAGATCGAAGAGAAAAGACTGCAAGCAGTTGAATGGGAAATCCACTCATATATCATCAACGTAGTTACTGGCCGGCCGGTCCTAACAAGGTGTGCATATGTGCACTACAATTGGACTGTGGGGGCAGGCAGGCAGGCAGGCAGGCAGGTACTATAGTATAGGTACGTTAGTACCGTGTGCTTAAATATTTAGTTCCACGTACAATATATTTTCAAATAAGTGAATCCTACCTATAATACCACGTAACTACGTGTACGTACTCGATCCTTACAAATTAATTTGAAGGTGCCGGGGTTCAAACAGATCGAGCGAATCTTAGTTTTGGTGTCTGTCATATCTATTAATATTTGGAGCGAATCTTAGTTTAATTCTTTTTATATATATATATATGGAAAAATTCATAAATGGACTTAATTAAACTACACAAATTAAAATGGCAAATCATCAGGTACGTACTTGTGTGTACGTTTGTGGGAATATATTAATTAAATTTCTTTGGATTACAATAAGCTAGGTACTTAAAGAGTCTAATTAATTGATATAAGTTAATTTGAGAACCGTTTTTATTGCGAGTACTATTGGTAATCACATTAAAGCTTATTTAGAGGGATATTTTGTTTATTTTTATATATTTTCCCAACCGTGAGTAGCGTCCGGGTGTACCGTCATTAAAGAGATAAGCTCGATTTTCTCAAAATACCCCTCATTAATAAGCCATTAATAACTGATTAATGAGCCAATCATTAGTTATTAATGAGTTGCGAAAATTATTACCCATTAATTTATTTCAATCAAGGGTCAAGATTGGTTCTCGCAATCTCCCGATACTAGACGGTTTGGTTTATAAAACTTCATTAACCAATAGATAGTTAATCGATTTTGGTTTTGTATTCATAACCGAACCAATACCAAACTCAAGCCCATATTCTGGCCCGTTCATTTGAGAACCGTTTTTATTGCTAGAACCAATCTTAGCCATCCAATTCCCCCTCCTGAATTGGATTGCCCACCCATGAATTCCTTACATGCACCTTGTCACATCCAATCCCCCACGCTCTTCATCCATGAATTCCACTTACCAATTGAACGGCTAAAATCAGTTCTCACGTTTCTCTCACTAACAATGGTTCTCAAATGAACCCTCCCCTGTATATAAGGAAAAGTTCAAACGAGAACTGTTTTTCGTACGAGAACTGCGAGAACCAATCTTAGTTGTTCAATTCCTCCTCCTTCAATTGGATTGCCCACCCATGAATTCCTTACATGTACATTGCCACACTCAATCCTCCACGCTCTTCATCCATGAATTCCACTTACCACTTGAATGGCCATTCTCACGGTTCTCGTACGAAAAACAGTTCTCATTTGAACCCTCCTCTATATATATATTACCACGTACCTACATGACAATGATATATATGGCAAATTAAATGAACTACGTGGTGCTAACAAAGGAGTTCGTTCGATCTCTAGAAACTTCTTCAAACATTTAAATTTTGTAATTCATTTTTACCAACCTACTTTCCAATTTTATATATACACTGATACACACACATAGCTGATTGCCTGATTATGCAAAACCAAATCTTAATTCAGACAATTCGACATCCCGAAGCTTGAAAATAACAAAAAGTACGTACATTATTGCAAGTCACTTGAACCACACTACATGAAAACTGAGTTTTAGGTGACAAATGTCACTTCTGTTACTCTCATATATCACTGTAATGTCTTGTCACTAATGCTCAAATGTCGCTATTATTGCCTGTTATCATTTCTAATAGTGTCATCGCTATTGATGTCGCTACTATTATTTATGTCGCATCTAAAAGTGTTGTTGATAAAAGTGTCGTCGCTATTAATCTCGTCATTGCTATTGATGTCGCAGTTATTGCCTTTTTTTATTTTTTTAATAATTAAGCACAAAAATAATTATAACTTTTGATTCAATACACCAAAAAATGCAAAAAAACTAATATTATATAAACCGCATAAGATATTACAAAATTCTTAGTGTATATGTTTTAATTTAGTTGTTTGTTAACACACAAAGCATAATGCATAATTACTTGTCACTATCATCGTCTGCATTCGTGTCGTTCTAAACATTATCGTTTTGGGTCGAAAACGATTGAATCACGTTTGTCATTGCTGATTCCATTGCCACTCTAAATACCGGTTATGAAGTATGACATCAAGTTGATTGACTGTAAAATTATTAAATATGTACATTAGTAAGTTATAAGTTAAAACAATAACACAATAAACCAAAGCATCAATTTACATAGTAATAAACTCATTATGAGAACTGGAATTCCAATCTTAGCCCATGATTAAGATTAATCAATGGCTAAGAATTTTTGGTGACTCATTAATGACGCATTAATGAGGTTATTTTGGGAAAATCAAATCTCGTAAATTAATGACGGCTCACCCGGACGCAATTCACGGTTGGGTAAATATGTGAATGATCAAAATACCCCTATTAATGAGTCATTATTGGTGTTACAAACAGTTCTTAGAGTTCTTGTACGAAATATATATAGTTTTGAAACAAGAAATTATTTTTTGTTTTATCTTTAGAAACATAACTAAAACTACATAGTTTTGATGGGTTTTTCATCTAAGCTTACATGAATAATAACACCATATTCACTTTACCTATACACATACACACACACACATATATAATTAGGATCAAGTTAGAGATAAAAAATTGTAAGAGGGGTAAGATGTAATATTAGGAGGATACGTGTACTTTTGGTTAGAAGGACAATTTAAGAAAAGAAAATTAATCCAGATCTTTCTCTCCCTCATTAACTACACACATCCAGCTGCCAAATTAGTCCCTTCTCATATACATTTGTCCTAGAAACCATAGATACCCTGTGACTGCTGCCACGTACCATCGTGAGGTCACTAACACTGCCGCCTGAAGCCACCAGCTCTGCCTCCGTCTTCGCCGCCAAGTATCCGCAATGCAACCTAACACATTTGACCGTAAAACCCCCACAAATGCTCGGAGATTCTAAGCCAGCGGATCTTAACCCACTCTGCCCCAACACAATTTCTCTTCGTATCATTCCTTGGAGAAACATAAAACCATCGCCGATTCGAAAACCAACAAATCATTCTTGCGATTCCACTTTTTTTGGCCAACGTTTCCCTTGCAGACGACGACAATCCGTAAGTTTCTCTATCCCTGCAGACAACGACGACTATCTGAGTCGATCATCACTTTCGGTGGCCTATATTTCAATTTCCATCGTGGATCTAAGTTCATCAGTTTCAATTGTGAAGATTAGTTCATCAGTTTCAATCGTGGCTGCAAGTTCATCCATTTCAATTGTAGATCTAAGTTCATCAATTGTGATCTGGGTTTGTCTTTTTGATTCATAGAGACAGTGTATTAATGTAATAGTTTTGTGTTATTCATCACTTTTTTTTAATCAATGTATTATAAATAAATGTTATTCATCAATTTTGGTTCAAAGAGTTAATCATCAATCTTAATTCAACTTGTTTCTATTTAATATATTTAAGTATTTGTGTTTTGATTATCATAGTAGTGTTTTTTTTATAATGTGTTCACCTGCATCAAATTTATGTTATGAATCCATAGATAATCATTATTCATTTGCATCTAATATTTTCACATGTTCATCAATTTCTATAGTTTGTGCATTAGCATTCTAAACACCTACTTTGAGTTTTGGATCACAAACATTATTCATTACTTCTAAATTCAATTAGTGCTATTCATCAATATTTGGTTCAAAGAGTTCATAAATATTCGATCAGTGTGTCTTTGGTTAGCTATGTATTGAATCAATGTGTTTTGTTATCACTGTTGTGTGTTTTGTTTATCAACGTGCATCAATTTTTTTATACAAAAATAAGTTTTTATTAACGTCTCTGAATTTTAGTTCTCTCCATAACTACTCTTGTCCATCAAATCTGTATTATACCTGATTTACCCCTCTGACTTATTTATAGAAATTTAAATCTCATCAATTTTGACTTAATCTTGTAGACTTTTTATGTGTATCCAATGGCTTAAAACACCTCTTACCCTTCTTATCTTGATATACCTCTTACAAGAACCCTACTATATATATGGTAAGGTTCTATGTGGTTTCACTCTTAAACATAGTTCCTAAAGTCAAAATATCAGCCAATCATTTAAAAGGGCAAATAGGAATTGGAAAATATAAATGGAACTCGAGCCCCTCAAGAAAATCTCAAACTTTCTTTTTTTATTTTTTTTACCCATTAAATCTTTAAATTGCCATAACTATTTCAGTTTTGATAATTAGAGAAAAAAATTATACCAATCAACTCATTTTTTAATCATCTTTTAATCAAGACCACTTTTCCCATATTTTTGAAATTTTATTTTGAAAATGCAAACTATATGAAAACGATACTAAAATGTTATCATTTTGAATAATTTGAATTTATATCATTTTCGGATGGAAACTTGTGTATTTATATCATTTTCGGCTGGAAACTTGTGTATTTATATCATTTTCGTCTGAAAGGAGTGTATTTATATCATTTTCGGCTGGAAACATGTTTATTTATATCATTTTCGGCTGAAAACATGTTTATTTATATCATTTTCGGCCAGAAAGAGTATACAGCATTCAAAATGATAACAATATACAACATTCAAAATGATCACATTATCCAAATGAAAATAATAAAAATATTATGGGTGGAGGATTCCCATAATAACCTTCCTTTATAATTAAATCTTATAATTGTTTAATTAACTACATTGAGTTTTGTTCAATATAGTCCTAATTTAAATCATAGTCCTGAGTGATAATTTTTAGCTATTAGATTTCAAGATTCAATGGTTTAGATTTAATCTTAGATAATAATTAAAATTGATATGAGAGAGGACAATTCTGACTTTTTGCCTATTGGTCCCCACTTTCTTTCTCCTCTAATTTATTTAAAATTAATTATCTCACAAACTGTTAATCGTTAGACGAAACGAATTATACCGTTGCGATCCTCGTGTTCCCCTCTTTTATTAGAGAGGTCACTTCATATATTTTTGATAAATTATTTTTTTCATTTTGTTAGGTTGGACTTAAGTTTTATTAATATATAATCACATGTGAATATATCAATTTTGATTATTATCTAAGATTAAATCTGAACTATTGAATCTTGAAATCTAATGGCTATATCTAAGATTGAATCTGGGCTATTGAATCTTGAAATCTAATGGCTATATCTAAGATTAAATCTATGCTATTGAATCTTGAAATCTAATAGCTATAAATTACCCCTCAAAACTATAAATTAAATTAGGACTGTATTAAATATTTGTCATACAATCACCTTGGATATTGTAGTCCACTCTAAAGTATCAATAAACATATTTGTACGTATATGTGTTTTATGTACGGATACATAGGATATTGTAGCCAACTCTTCTATATTTTTTATATATATAGAAAGAAGTATCTTTTTAGCATATCCATTTTTTATTTAAAAATCCATCTCCAATTAACTACACTTAACTAACTTTTATAAAAGTATTGAAATTAAGTATTGAAGAGTCTTAATTAATGAAATGCTGTTGAACAAAGATATGAATAGATACTAACAATTTCAAGTATTATTGAGTAAAATATTAAGGTTAAATTTAAAGAATGCAAATATTACACATAATTAAAGAACAAAATTGAACAACGAAAGCTACTTAGGCATAAAAAACTTTGCTTTATAAAGTGTTACATTAGGCATAAAAAATGTTGCTTTATAAAGTGTTACATTAGACAAAAAAAAATGTTGCTTTATGACTAGTGTGACACTTTATCAAGTGTTACCTTAAGAAGTGTTACCTTATAATGCAACACTTTTATTAGAATATGCAACTATTTATGAAAATGTTGCTTGTCATTAACAAATGCGACACTTTTACAACGCAATACTTTTTACACTCAACTGTAACACTGTTAACTACTTTCAATCACCTAAAAGAACACTTTAAACTACCATATTCAATACTTCTTGATTTTTATTACCATATTGAAATCAACACTTCTTTGTAAAATAAACTGAATGGAAATGTGATGCTTTTTAGTTTGATTGTAGCACTTTTGTTTGACAGTTGTTGGTCAATCAAAGTCATCTTTATGTCTATTTCTTTTTTAATAGATGTTGTAAATCTCCACTCGCCTTTTTACAAACTGTAGAAGAACATCCTTCTGTATTAAAAAAAAGGTAAAGAATGTTGTTAGTAATTTATTTTTCAAGTGATATCAACTATTTCAAAACACTAAAAATGCTACCACGGTGAGAAACACAAGTGGAAGCCAAAAACACTAAACAAATCGACTTGGGTTCTCATTTTTTGTTTGAATCGGTTTAGGTCTGCTCCGTTTCAGAAACTACTAAAATCAAATAAGATTGAAGATTGAAGCGGTTAAATAAACCTTCAAGGATTGTTTTTTCAACATTCCTCAATATGAATCGTATTTCAGCAACCCCACTTTGGATGATATATTGTACTGTAATCCAAATGGAAGGTGAAATAAGGAAATTTAGTTGGTGTGGATCAAAACGGGTTTGCGGGTCAAAATGAGTTCCCAGGTCAATTCAGGTTCACATGGTAGCCTAAAATTGCCCATAACATAGATTTCCATATTAGTTGCAGCTCCATATTTCAAACGCTAAAAATTTATGGCTGAATATAATCCTAAATTATTCAAAATTTTATCATAAAATTACATTTCTAGATCAATTTCAACCCAATATAGTGCTAGGCATTTCCAAAACAATTCAATAGAGTTAGCGGGTCAAAATGGGTCTGCGGTTAATGAGGGCTTACCTGTAAATGGGTCAAAATAGACCCGTATTGTATAATTGTTTCACTAATTCTTTTATAGTGCTATGTTATTTAGTTAAACTAAAGCCACATAAAGAACTAGACAAGTTATTAGTTACACACCCTGTACCACATTTAGATAGTAGCTTTTCTATAAGCTTCTGGACCGCATCTTCAACTATTTTGCTTGAAGGTCATCTTATTGGTTCTCACATGTCTAAGTGGTTTTCAGGGACAGTCCTGAGATTTTTTATGCCCAAAAACTAGTAGATAATACAACTAATGGAAAGTTCATTCCATAAATTGGTTGGATGGAATTTAAATTAATTTCATTCTTTCAAATTCTGTAAAACAAACGGTACCTAAATATAGAATTTGATTAACAGATTCATCACAAATTAAAAGTTAACATATTTGCTTCCTCCTTTATACAACTTAGCAAAATAACAAATTATGAATAGAGTAATTAATCAAAACCTAGGCAGAGTAATTGAATAGTAGATTGCTATAATGACATTTGACCTGTTAAATCGTATATTTTATATATTGATGCAACGGGTCAAAATGTATAGTGCAACATCTATTTTCTTAAATCAAACTATATACTGTAAGACCATCAACATCTAACCCTCACTTACTCTCTCTAATTCACTGTCACATCAGCATCCACATCATCTCTCATATTTAACCCTCTTCAATTCACATCAAATATTAATAAAAAATATATATTAATTAAGAAAGAGAAAGAGAGAAAATAAAAAGAAAAAAAGGGAACCAGCTATGGGTACATGAACCATCAATGGAACCCTACCACCAACCCTATGAGGGGCGATGGTGTTCCAGCTCGAGTTGGTCCTCCGATGCGCCATGTCTAATAAACCAATTGTCAATGGTATACTTTCTATGTACTTTTCTATGCAAAATACCTAATCTATGACATTAGAGATTAATTTTGAAAATTTTTAAAGTAAATTATCTAAATAAATTAATATAATAATAATAATAATTACAACTCGGTTCTCTCCAAATATTTACCAAGACCTAATCCCCCAAAATGTATAGTCTAAAATCCCCTCGTAATTTTCTCCAATCTGACGTTCCATATTTTTCCCACCAAAAAGAAACAAATTAAAAAGAGTTAATTACAAAATTTGTCCTTTTTGTATACCAATTATTTCACTTTTAGTCATTTGTTCCAAAAAGTTGTGGATTAAATCCTTTAAATGAGAATTTTGCACACTTTTAGTCCTTTCCCTAAATAGACGTTGAATGTTAACGTTAGTTTAGGGGTATTTTCGTCAAATCCATGCTATAAAGCCAACACCCGCCTAATTAAACAACCGGCTTCAACGTTCATCCATTGACGGAGAAGAACAAGAAGAAGAAGGCTAAGGGCAACGATAGTGTTCTGTATGTGCGGAAAGGTTGCTGTAATTCGAACTTCATGGACATCCTAGAACCCCGGTCGTAGGTTCTATGATTGTCCTCAACAGGAAACATTTAATTTTCCCCAAAATTAGGTTTTTCATCAAACTACATGTGTCTGAGTTGGAGCTAATCTAAGTCAATTTTTCTGTTTCTTGAATTAGGGTTCATCTTGCAGGTTTATTGGTTGGTTTGACCCCATTATGTGCCAACGTTCAGTTGACATTATTCCAAGGTTATTGAGGTCCAAGAACAAGACGGAAGCTTATTTGAAAGCAAGTTTAGCACAATGTAGGAGGTTGAAGGTGTATTTGTTTGTCGGTTTGGTGGTATTTTTAGGGTATTTAATGTACTAGGGTGCTTGGTTATATCTTTTGTAGGACAAAATGGTATGTTATGCTCCT
>JAUEJL010005418.1:0-10270 GCA_032274825.1 Drosophyllum lusitanicum | reverse complement strand
TATGAAACATGACAAGGGGAATAAAAATCAAACATATGTCATTTCAGATATGAAACATGTCAAACATTATAAAGTTGCGATTAATTACAAAAATGCCACCACATTTTTTTAGATTTGCGTTCAGATCGAACGACTGAGATTGAGTCTCCAATTCTCATTTAATTTCCTATTCTCATTTAAACTTTTCCATATATATATATCACCTTTCAACGGTCATAAAAGAAAAAACAATTATATATATATATATATATAGATGTTATCCTTACACACAAATATAATATATATACACACACTTCAACGGTCAAACGTAAAGGAAAAAAAATAAAAAATGAAAAAATGGGCGTGATTGGAAACCAGTGGGATAGGTTTGACTGTTTAAGGGGGTGGGGCGGCGGTGTTTCACACACTCACGTATACGGTAGCCTACCAGATCTGTATCTTTGTAGTACTCTAATGCATATTGATTTTATTGACTCTAAACTTTGAGATACTCATGACTAGTCATGAACTGTGCTCTTTATTTCTTTAATCTTTAAATTACATGATTTGTATTTTATGTTTTATAGTTGAAACTATTGTATTATAATATTTTAATTTAAAATAGTTTTTTTCCATATTTGTATCTTTTTTCACATAAACTTTTGTATTTTTTTAGAATATTATTATCTACATATATCGTGGTTATTACTCGTATAAAATTTAAATTTCACCAACACATCTACAACTATTATTTTTTCTTTTAACAACCAAATAAATTTTATTAACATCATGAGTACTAACTAGACAACCACTACATTGACTGGTACATAGGTTTACTACACACACCATAAGGTACAAGTTACTAAAGCGTGACATACTCATGTCAAACACATAAAACACTTGACCACATCTACGACTATTACTTACACATACAAGTAATTGTACGTACACATATTGAATGACACGTGTCATTAACACTTTGTAGAGTTATGCCATGTCATTGTCATCATACAGACAAATTCTAATAGTTATAATCACACATATTTAATCGTTTTACACACATATAGATGTGTAGGTATAGCTTACTATCTATACCCACATACGATATATGTGAGAGAAAAAACTTTATCTACAAGCACGAGCCAAATATAGTTACATTTAAATTGCGTAAAGTAAAAAGAATTATCGACACATTACACATATAAAGGTTCTACCCACACATAACTCCAATTTCCAATAAGTTTGAAAATTAATGTAATGTTTTTTATATTCAATGTAACTTTTTGTAGGGTAATGTTTATATATTTAATAAAATTCTTAAATAATTAATGTATTGTATTTTAAATTTTAGTATAATGTTTATTTAATTACTATTTTGTTTTGTATATATAACATAATTTTTATTTTATAAATTTTATGTGTTTTTAATAAATACAAAAATTAAGAAAAAGATGAGTTCAATCATAATAGTCATAAGACAATAATGCTACCATGAAGTGTGATAACATTTACTATTATGTGTCATCAAAGTAAGAAATGTTACTCATGTACTACTATCATGAAATTCATGTGCCAAGCTTGAACCAACACCTTAATAGATCTCATATTCTTCTGTTTTTCCTTAATCAATAAGCGAGGGCTACGACATGTGTGATGACTATATCGTGGGCGAACGCTACTCACCGGATGGCAAAAACCCATGAGCCCTACAGATTCCTGTCTTCATGCATCGTAGCTCTCAGTCTCCATCAGTCCCCATCAGTCCCCCTTTGTTGTTCATCAATTGAGTCCATCTCTCTACCAATGTTTCTTTTCAATGTTTGGAGGTCCTAGACATTCTTTTTTAATTAAATTTGTATATTGATTGGGTTATAATATTATTGTTAAATTAGTTAAAATAAAAGGAGGTTTTAAACTTGAGCCTTGTGGTGTTATGAGGGAGGTCCTATAAGCCATACCTTTGACCAAGAAGATGCATGATTGAGTGCATTAATGAGTTGTGTAGTACAAATTTCATAATAACATTTAAGAGTAATTACATTAATGGTCCCTTGACTATTTCTTAGCATTCACTTTAAGTCTATAATTTTGCTTTTTTCATTAGTGGTCCGTTCTTGCAGTGAATCATAAAAATTCATCTCCCAAAGGAGTTGCCATATAAGGAGTGTGTAGAAATGTAGAAATACAAGATTACAAGAATATTTATCAATATTAAAAAAAATCAAGACTATTTAACTAAAATGATTGAAGCAAAGTAAAAAACCGAAGTAACATAATAAGTAGCTTATTCAGATATTCGGTGACAAAAAAACGTTCATATTTTTATTAACTTGCAGGGTCTAAAAGCCTAAAACTGTGTATGTTGTACCTAAAATCAATATTTAGAGTAATATTGAAATCAATAGAAATCAAACTATGAGTCTTATAAAATATCGCATAGTATGACAAGTTTTAATTTAATTGGTCACTCACCTCTAGTTGCCTTGCATATAATTCAAACTATGAGTCTTTTTGTTTCTTATCATACATTATTTCTCAAATCAGAAGTTATCACCTATTATAACTAGTTTTTTATTTAATTAGTCATTTCTTACTTGCTAGATTAAATACGCGTGTATTAGTTTAAAAAATAATAAATATTAATAGTAATTAAAAATATTAAATAACTATAAAATATCGTATTTACATAGTTTGACTCTCTTAAAAATCTATTAAAATAGTAAATCTCTTTTTTTACTCTTCAAGTGTTGAACCGCAAAGTAGGGGTAAATTGTTCATCAGTTTCGTCGTTATCTGTTTTATTATTAATTAAGTTTATTAGTATTTATATTTTACTAAGCATGCAAGCATGAATAATATTTTCAAAAAACCACTAGTTATTATTATTTTTTTTTTTTTTGAAGAGCAAATATATAGCCCTTCTAAACTCTATCTTAAGGATGGAAATTTTTGAGTCGACACGAAACCCAACCTGAATCCGACTTGAAAAAAGTGACACGAACCTGAAACGGGTTTAAAATGGGTTGGCACGAAAATAAATGGGTCGGGTTAGAGTAAACCCGACAACCCAAAAGTGATCCGTATGATCCGTTTACAGGTAAAACTATAACATTATAAAATTTTTTAATACTTAAAATTTAAATTTTGAAAAGAAGATTGTGAATTCAAATGGAGTAACATCTTAGGGCAATAAAACCCGTCAAACAAAAATACAAAACACTTAAACGTTAAAAACTTGAAATAAACAATAAAATATTTACAGTTAAAACAATAGTACATTATTTTGGTATTTGTTAATCTGTTGTTCAATGACATTATTTATTGTTACTTTATAAAATGGTAGTACTTCATAGTTTTTATTATATTCATTTATATAAGTTGAATAAAAAAGTAAAATCAAAATTTGAAAAGAAAACCGAAACAAATACCAGATTTAAAGTTCGAATAAAATCGAAACGGAAAGCCGAAAGTTGGAAAATAAACATGGAATTTAAAAGAGTAATAAAGAAAATCGTAGTTGAAACGGAAATCGTATTAGAAAACCGAAAAAATACTCGTCAATCACTTTTGTTTTAAATGGGTCGATACGAACCCGGCACGAAAAAAGTGACAAGACCTGAATCTGGCACAAAAATAAATGGGTCAAAATTAAGTCGGCACGAAACTGACATGAACCTGATAACACGAACCCGACCCGAATTAACAGCCTTACTCTATCTATATTTATAATTGATTTAAACCTTCGACCTAATTGGTACCACTAAGCTAAAATAACTTTTGATACAAAACATCACTAGTTGTTTGAAAACTTTGAAAGATTCTTGAAATTATTTATTGCTTCGAGTTTATCGGATGTGGTGGAGTCATTTAGGGTATGGATTTGTACTCGGTATTATTGTATTAAATTAAATGAATATATTATTTTAGTTATTTATTTTGCAAAACAAGTTATTTAATCCATATTCACTAATTGAAAATTGTTTATTTCTGTTAAGACAAAATTATCGTTAATTTCAGAATTATTTGTTACGTTATTGTGACGGAAATAACATAAAACCACAATATCATTGCGACAATTAAACATCATTTTATGATCTTTTTGCGGTAATACTAAACCTGTTGGAAAACCGTAACTATTTAATGACAATTTACCAATGAAATATCGACCGAAATATTAAAAGTGATAAATTTAATTCTTTAATATAATTGTCATCGAAAGTTTCGATACTATAGTGGTGTTTTATATACAAAAATAATTAAATAAATTTATTACTTGATTAAATAGTTTATTAAAATTTCATCGTAAAATAGTGAGAATTCCCTTATGGATATAGTGACGTTTTGTATATAATAATTTAGAAAACAATTAAATAAATTCAATACTTTTATATTTTAAGGCTGACAATTTTTGACCCATCACAAAAACACGACTCAAATCTGACACGAGAAAAGTGACACGAAACCGAAATGGGTCAAACGCATATCGACATGAAGTTGACACGAACGTGCAGTTTTGGGTTTGAGACACAAAATTAAGCAAAATACATAGAATGATGTCTTTAAAATTGTGCTCTAAGAATTTTTACTTTATGAAATTTTGCACTATTCACTGCATTGTAAAGGTATCCTTACCCTGTTAAATGTATAACAATAGTTCTTCTACAGTAAATACAAAGATTTTTGCATGTAATATTTCTTCATCATTTGGTTAAAAAGTAATGAAAGTATTCAACATCTTTATTAACCCATATCTTTAAAATGTCTTGTAGTTTGAAATCTTTCCTGCAAGTCTTCAGACTTTATCTTTTAAGGTTCACTTTGTGAGCTTTTAAGAGGCTTTGGCAATGCCTTAGACCAAAGATCTTCATGCTAAGAACAAACAATATTCATAGGTGCTTGAAACATCAATGAAAGACTTAATTAAAGATGTGTGATTCTGAGACTTAGCTTAGAGGACTCTTATCACATTTCTGCTCCTCAGTTGACATGACTTAACTAACAAATACACTAATCAACTAAGCATTAAAACACTAAGTCAAGTCGGATGATAATATAACCCAGACTTAAAAATTAAAATAGCAATTGGCTTGGAAATCTCGGACGCGTAGCAACCGTGTAGGGGGGAAAAAGAAAAGCGCAATCAATGTCGTGACAAACTATTTGGCTATAGATCAGAACTTGAGGCGTCGGGGAGAGAATAGAGATGATTGGTGTCGTCGTTGGTGATTGGTTCTCTTCTAACCCTTTTGTTCTTTGCAAACAATGAAACACAAAAACAAACCCCAATTGCAACTCATTCAATCCAGAATTCTTTGATCTTTCTTAGACACAGTAGGTGATTTCTTATGAAATGATCCGATTGTCAGTCATTTGCATCTGTAATTTAAGAGTTGGTGATTTTAGTATGTTGTAGACATTTTCAAATTTCATATTTTAGTCGGCGACTTGTAATTGCATATTGTTTCTGAGTTTTAGTGGGGAGGTTTCTTTAATCCTTTGAGTAGTGTAGAAAAACAAACTTTTCGTAGATGGCAAGAAGTTACTTGAAATCAGTGTACCATATACGAGATCAGATTTTATCATTTGAGTAAGACTCAAGAGTTTTGGTAATTTAATTTGTATTTGATCTTTATTTATTAATTTCATCTTATTCTTGCTTGTTTTGGTAATCAATTTGTATTTCAATAATTGAATTCTTGAAGAGTTTCAGAATAGAAAACACGTGGTGAGAGTTCACTCTTTTTAGAATCAAAGTTTGAAAGTTCAATTGTTTAAACTCTAACAAAACAAGTATAAAGTCTCTTTTATCTTTGATTTTTTGTTTATTGATTATTGATTATTAGTTAATTAATTTGTTTTAATTACTTGAGTTATTTGTTAGTTGGTTACTTTAAATTACTTACTTAAAATTTAATCACTTGAAATCAACTATCAAGTTTGTTAGTGTCACGTATTTGAAATTCTGAAACGCTTGAAAATTAGTTGAATAGTTTTGATAATCGGTTAATTAGTTTAGTTGTTGTTTAGTTTATTAGTTAAACTAATTACTTAAATCACTTGATATCAAATTAATTGGTGTGTTTAATTGAATAGTTGAATAACTTGATATTAAGTTAATTGGTTTGTTTACTTGAATGTCTGAATCACTTTATAATTAATTAATAAATCATGTTTTCCAAAATACATTTATCATGTAGTCAAAAAAGAAAAAAAAAGAATAACTTGAAAATCTAAAACAACCTAAAAAAAAGAATCAATGGCTAAATTTATGAAGAATTTGAAAACCTAAACAATTGTAAGTTTCTTATTCAACGTTTTTATATATTTTAGTACATTTAGGAACCCATTTTTCAATTTTGCCCCGTATCTTAAAAATATTTGCGACGACCCTGAGGTTGAACAAGTTAACTGGCTAAAAGTAGCCTAACATATGTTCAAAATCATACAATCTTAAATGGTTTTATTTTATATTAGAAACACTATAAAAAATATGTCGTTTATCCACGCTTTATAAAAAGCGTATAAAAATTTTAAGCGTTGTCACGCTTATAGTTATGAAAAATAGTTTAAAAATAAACATTGTTAGAAAAAGAAAAAACATAACATTTATAGACGTATATATTTGCTTTTAAAAGTTCACGCTTTTAAATGTGTAAATTTAGTAATAAATAGATGATTATAGATGTTCACACTTAAAAGCGTGGACTTTTGTAACTCTAGAATTATTTTCAATTTTTTTCAAGCTTTGAAGTGTGAAAATTTAGATAATTTTTCACACTAATAATTATGATTTTATGACTCCAATTTTCATACTTTCAAATGTAATGATTTGGTAGAAATTAGTAACATCCAATTTTTCCACGTTTGATCGTAATTCTTCACGGTTTTAGGTGTATTAATATTGATAAAAAAGTGTGTATAATGGATATCTTTTTTGTAGTAAAATAAAACTAGAAATAAAAATATAATTTGTAATGGTAAACAAAAACGATAATTATCTATAAGTTATAGATACTTTTAATTAAAGGTTTGCAAGATATAGTTGAGATTTAGATACGTTATTATTTACGTACAAGAATATTCAATGTAGTCCATACTTAATTTATAGTCTTAATGGACTAATTTTAGCTTTTGAATCAATGACATTAATGGTTCATATTGCATTTTCAAATTTTGGGCGGAATGACATTTTCGTAATTCACATGTGATGCTTTTACAAATCACATGTGATTGTATACTGAATCACTTGTGATTGAATATTAAAATTTTAGGACTATGTTTTTTACATGGACATTATTGAACACAAACGTTAATATTTTTTTGCATTTAGCCTCCCGTTAATAATAATATTTGTGTTTAGTTATAGTAAGATAAAATTAAAGTTGAACTTCTTGATTTATAGAAGAAGAAAGTTTGATTGAATTTTTAGGAGGGTCGATAGCTACAGCAAGGAAGAAGGGTGAATAATGAAGCCCAATGAACATATAAATTTTGAACATTGCTTTGTTATTTTAATGCGTCTTTTTGTTTCTTTTTCATCTATCTTTTCCTTGACGATCGCATTAGTGCATAGCTTATTTTATCACTATATATATACATACATACACACACACACATAAGTTCATAAAAATGGACCCTTAGAATTGTTGGGCCCTGGGCGGCCGCGCCACTTGCCATGCCCAGGGCCGGCCTTGTTTCTACTTTCTATGAACAATGGAGATATGGTCGCATGCGGAGGTGATCAGAAATTGTGGTGGATGTCAAGACAGACAGAGTTATGAAGAAGAAATGAGTAGCTATAGTAATTAAACTTATTAATCCTTATTATACAATTATTTAATTATTAAAAGTTAATTTAAAATTAAAAGAAAATAAAAAAAATGGATAAGGGTAATATTGTCATATCAAATAGACTTGGGAGCAATAATGTAACAAATTAAGTCGAGAGGGACTAAACCCAATCCATAATTTTGACTAAACGACATTGACCAAAAAATACAATTAACTCTAAATAAAAATGTTTTATTTTCGAAAAAAAGTGAAATCTAGCACATCCGCAAGTTTGAAGACCAAAACAAAACATTTTGATAGAACTTATATTTTATTGAGTATGAGATTGTGAATTTATCATTGAGTATGAGATTGTTAATTTATCTAGGACCGCATGTTTAAAGACGAAGTAATGGGTTCCAACCATTATTTTAAAACCTGGGTTGACTCGGCCGATTGAACCGTAAACTAGTCAGGAGAATGGATCAATAATGATTGGGTTCATGCACTTTTTGACCCGTACCGGCCAGGTTACAAGTTGACCCGGTCATTTCAACTTGTTATTAACCTAGTTTTTGGGTTTTGTTTAGTTTTTTTAATGATATAATGTGAGTAAGGGTGTAAGACAATGCAAGATATCAACATGAAATCGGCAAAACTCACAAAATCTCTGTTTTTATAAAGAGTTTTATTAGAAAACTCATAAAAGCTCTAACTTAGAAACATGTGTGTGTTTTTATATATATAATCGGGTGATTTAACCGGTTAACCTGTGACCCACTCATTACATGTAATATCCAAATTTCAAATTATATATTTTATGTGAAGTAAGCGATATATTATCATGATGTCTTTAGTAATATGCATTATAAATAGAGGTTTGTGGCTAAATTATAAAGTAGAAGAGTTTGTGGTCAAAGAATGAGGAAAAGAAGTTGAAGTGTTAGAAGTGTAAAATGGGATATAAATATCCCATACCAATCTTATTTGACTCATTTGAGTCATTTGTTCTTCTAGAAAGGTCGAGAAAGTGGGAGAGCCGGAGGAAGAAGCTGCAACAAGAAGGAATCACAAGTTGTTTGAGGTTTTCTGTTGATCTTGAGGTCAAATTCAAGTGTTTTAGTAGCACCCCTACCTTGAAGCTTCAATTTGAGGCAAAACCGAAGTTGGATAGGTTTAGCTTTTGATCACAAGTAAGTTTCAATCCTTGTTTGAGCTTGATTTCGGTGTTATGTGTGGTTATTAAGACTTGAATTTGTGGTATGTTGGAATTCTTGAGTAAATAGGTCAATTTTGGGTAAAATTGTGTGAATTAGGGTTTGATTTAGCAAAGTGATGTTATATGGTTGTTTTAGGGTTGTTTGTAGCACATATGAGTTCCTAAATGTTGCAAAGAGTTATTGTTAAAACTGAAAATGAATGGAAAGTGCAGTAAACAGAAAACATGTTGCTACAGTCTGCAGCCGAACGCGACGCGACGCGTCGAGTTCAGACCTGCAACATGCCATTTTCCAGCGATTTTCTCCCCACGTGAGGTACTATGTCTCGCGGCACGAGGTACCTTGAACACCCTAAAAATCATGTTTTGACCCCCCTTTGACCCTTTAAATTGATTGGGGATTGATTCTAATGATTATAATAGGATAAAATTGAGTCTTTTTAAATGAACCTATACTCTTAAGAAGTTTGAATTGATTAACTTATTTAAGTTGGTCCTATGTATTTTGACTTTAGGACTATCGATCAAGTGAATAAGCATTGGTTTTGCTAGGAACTGATCCTCATCACTTCGTCAAGTGAGTTGTACCCTGCAAATACCTTTTAGTTATATTAACTACTAAGTCATCATGCTTGTTCTTTTATTATGTAATGTACAAGCTTATGGCATCAATATGTTAGTTGTTATAATGGATTATCATGTTGATGATAATGTGATATATTTATGCACATACTTTGTAAGCCTTGAGTATATGATATGCTATGTGATGCTTCTTGCAAGTTAAGAGTTTTATGTGTTTAGCTTGCTTGGGCTTATATATATGACTTTATGGTCCGGACCCGTAATTGAGATTAAGTGCTTGCACCATAGTTATTCCTTACCATTGGGTGACGTGTATGGTTCATGTGGTTTCAACAATTGGGAACCTAGATACACGGGTGGTTATGGAATTAGTGCAAATAGTGGAGTGGAATGATAAGTAGCCATTATAACCATGTGATTCAATGGGCTGACGAGCCACTGAACCTAAGCATACACAAGCGGATTTAGGGAAAAAGGTCATTCACTCCTGACAACTGTTGTGTTGTGGATGCTTTGTGCCATGGACTTTTGAGCATGGTTGGCACTATGAAAGATACAAGATCTAGTGGACTTGTCCCTCACATCTTATGTGTAAAGCTTAAGTGATGCCATGTTGGCTAATATGTGATGATGATGACTTGTTTTAAATACTAAAACTATTTTTGGTACACTCACCAGCTATATGCTAACGTTTTTGCTATTCAAATGTTTTGTATCCGT
>JAUEJL010005407.1:0-10273 GCA_032274825.1 Drosophyllum lusitanicum | reverse complement strand
AATCCTAAACGCTACCTTAGGTTTGTGGTATCCCAAAGACTCAGCCTTTGAGCTATATGCTTACTTAGATTCAGATTATGTTGGGTGTAAGATAAAAAGGAAAAGAACTTCTAGGAGTGCACACTTTCTTGGAGACAGACTAGTCTATCGGAGTTCAAAGAAGAAGAATTGCGTGTCCACATCTACTGCAGAGGTTAGATTTGTTGTTGCTGCTAGTTATTGCTCACAAAATCTGTGGTTGAGGACTCAACTTCTTGACTGGAATTCAACAAGATCCCAATTCTATGTGACTCAGAAAGTGTCATTGCTATCACTTGCAATCCAGTACATCATTCCAAGACAAAACATATCGACATCAGGTATCACTTTTTGAAAGATAATATTGAAAAATGTCATATTGAATTGCATTATGTTCATACAAATAATCAAATGGCTGATTCGTTTACCAAGCCTTTAGATGAAACTCGTTTATCTTTCTTGGTATCTAAATTAGGTATGTTGAATTTGAAAATATGACATAAATTCAAAAACCTTACATTGTGATGTACATTTAGGCTTCTATAACGATATTGCATGGTTGTGTTCACTGTGTAGAAAGGTTCGTGAATTTTGGGGCAGATATATTCAACACTATAACTATACATTATCTATGCATACTTGTAGGGGGAGAAATTTCAACAAAATACAAAAACATATGAAAATCATGAAAATCACAAAAATATGTTGTTTTTGTTCATTTAAAAATGATAAAAATACAATGATTTTTATCTTTCGCTTAAATTAATGATTAATGCATAATTTGAGAGGGGCAAAATTTGAGAGGGAGTATGTTTTTCTTTGTTGTTAAAAATCTTTTTTAATTTTGAAAAAGAAAAACCAAAAATATTTTGCCTTAAGATACTTAGAAAATTAATTAAAACAAATAAAAGGGCAACCGAAATCGGTCATCAAAATCAAACAACATCAATATCATCCTTTTTTAGTTTTCAAATCGCATGAAAACCCTCTTTTTAAAATCGAAGGGTTTTTAGGATTACAAGGCATCAAGATGTTGTTTTTGATCTTGGTTCACTATAACAAAAATGATCATAATGTGTTTTCGACCATTGTGGTCCAAGAATTTAAGAACTTTAAGCCCAAACATTATAAATCAAAAATTCACTATGGATGCACTTGTTCATTTCGGAACCAAGATTAAAGAACAACCGAATTTCGGTCATCAACCGATATCTTGTGTTGTTACCATAAACTGTGAACCAACTTGTAAACTTCAAAGCTTTTTCGACACTTCAACCTATGTCGTTCATCAACTACATTTGGTTGAAATCAAACTCATGTTCGGTCACTACAATCTTTCAAAATTCCAACCGAATTCGATCTTCATGAATTTGGTTGATGTTAACTTTCAAAATACTTTTTCATAAATCATAACCGAACTGGGTCAACATGTGAATCCGGTTGAAAAGAGGTTTGTAGATTCCGGTCAACACTTAAATGTTTTTCAAGTCTTATCCGAATTCGGACAATTATGAATTCGGTGGAACTACAAATCCGACTACAACCTATAACTTTCCAAGTACAAAACTTCAACCGATCTCGATCATCATCTGATTTCGGTTGATCACCCTATTCGGTCGCACATGAATTTTTCAACCTTTTCAACCGATTTTGGGTATGTGCGACTGCTGAACTCGATCTAGAGAAATTTGTGGCAGATGGTGTTGAAGGAAATGAAAATGAACAAGAAGACAGTGAGAAAACACATAGTGAGAGTGTAGTGAGAAAATAAAATGCGGACCGTGAGGGATCCTCAGACCAAGCAATCCGGGAAGCCACATCTGCTATCGGATTAACTGTGTCTCAATCTGATATTGAAAAAGACACTACCATCCTGGCAGTGCAAGCACATGTCCCACAAGCCACTCAGAACACTCTCAACAGTTTTCTGTTTCATTGCACGGAGAATTAGCACAAACACTACCCGCAACTCATCCGGAGTTTGTTGGTATTAAACCTAGTAGACCATCTCTCCTATCTACATCCATATTTCCAACACAATCGAGTCTAATTCAACTTGCTAAAGGTTTATCTTTATTGACTAGGACACCGATGTAACACCTGCACATCTTCATAATTTTGCTGAAACTTCTATAGTGGCACCTATTACATGTCAACCATGAGGATTAGAATGAAGTCCTACCAATGCTACATCAATGTCATCACTAAGCGTAGGCCACACTGTTGCTTCAACAAGTGTGCTAGTGGGTAATCTTAGTGATCCAGGTGTTACACTTGAGCTTCAATGTTATATCAATAACAAGTTTGCTAATCTTTAGAGTAACCTAACTCAAGAGCTAGCAGCCAAATCAACACACTTTGATATCATACTTGATCAAATTGCCGCTTCTCTTTAAACATTGAATGATAAACCTGTTGCTAAAAAAGATTACAACATTGATTAACTCCAGTCTCTACTTCATGCCAAGCTCAACAGTCATTCAAACCCCAACCAAGACCAGAGAGACCTGATTTCTTCCTTAAACACTCACTCGGCCCAAACATCAAGCCCGATCACTTTGAAAGATGACATACTTCTGGTTATATCCAAACAAACAAAAACAGTAAATGAAACATATCTACCTTTGGAAAGCGTGTTGATGCTTTGGAAACCACTTGCAAAGCCCAAGCCGGAACCCAAAAACGGAAACATGATGATCATGACCACGATCGCCATGAGGGGGAGAAACCGAGGAGGATATACCTAGCATCTTTAACAATAAGTTGGTCTGGTGCTACTATTCAGCCACAGCTTAAGTTTCCAACTAGAGATAGTCCAGCAGAAGAAGGAGAAATTAGAGAAAAGAGGTTACAATTAAATGTTCAGGCATTAGAGGTTGAAAAGCATCAGTTTTCCTGGTGTTGAAGAAGTCACTCCTGTAACTGAGGAGGAGGAGGAAAGGTTCTCAGCAATAAGGATCCACTATATTTTGACGCAACCAAAAAAATTGTGAGCTACTTGAAATATTTCCCTAAACAAGGCCAATTCAATGTTGGGCGTAGAGATCTGATTGAGAGAGAAAGAGATAGAGTAGAAAGAGAAACAGAGGGCGCCGAATGGTCTATTCCTGAAACATATCACAGCGGCCCTAATGCTCCTTTAGTTCTTCCAAGCACCTCTAGTCATGTCGTTCGTACCATAGATGCCCAAAACAAACCTCAAACTTATTGAAAAAACATAGGTTTGAATATTGTATTCTTTGAAGATAGGATTCAAGCAATCTATACGGATCAACTTGAAGAAATGAGTCCTATTGAGCTAATTGACATAGAAGTGCAGATTAGTTCAAGTACAGATATCTTCTAGCACATCCTGCTAAACCAAGAGAGGAAGTTGAGTCAAAGCATCTAATTTCGAAATCAATTATGTGACTCTTTCAAATTCACTTTCATACAAGTGGGTACATTTCAACATAACTAGACAATACCAAAAGTTTATGACTTCAGTGGGTCTGATCTAATGCACGTCTGTCTTGAAGACATCAACCACATGTATGATCTCCTTGGTAGTAAGCATGGAAAGAGACTTGAGAAAGATCAATGTTCTAAAGCCCAACCAGTCACACTCAAAGCTTGATCACCTCGAAGTACTAAAGATTATTGAAAGGTACGATGATGACTACGAAGGATATGAAGGTTTAGTAAGATACAATCAAAGAAGGAAGAGGGTCTTCATAAGGTTTTCTGAACTTAATGCGTGCTCAGACCCAAGTCTAAAACTTTGGTGTGTAAAGCTCAATGAAAATCATAGACAAAACCAAGATAATATGTCATTGGAGGAGCAAGTTCTAATTGGAAGAATAAAAGTCAAGCCGATAGAAAAGAAAGCTCAATGACAGATAATCAAATCTTGGCAACGAATAATGGCCAGAGAAATCGGTTCAACCTGAAACACTAGAAAAAGGGGAGATTGTTAGATCTTGATTTGTAGGTTTGAGTTTGTTAATTTCTTTATGTAATTCGGTTTAGAGACAACCGAAATAGGGGAACCAATCTCGGTCATTAGATGGACTAATTTGGTTGTAATGGTTTCCTTATAAAAGTCAAGATAGCCGAGTTGGAGTCAAAAGGCTCTCACATTGTTCTTAATAGAGAAAAGTGTCATTTACACCTTTATGTGTGTGCAGTGAGAGAACTTGGCCCGATCTCAACTCAGATCTTCATTTTCATCTTTGTTTCTTGTTATAAGGACATTCAACACAGTTCACGATTTGGGATTTACTTGCTAAGCTGTTTTACGATTCATTTAGTTCCAAGATTTGTAGTTCAAGCTATCTCAAGAACAATTACAATTCTAAATTTTACGGTCAACAATTTAATGAATCCAACTTTCTCCAAACTCAAGGTTTTTAATTAATTCTTGTTGCAATAGCTTTCTAATAGCATTTCTAAAACCCTTCACGATTAATTTCGTTTTCATTCGGCATAACATGATTTAGGCCCGATTTTGTTCTTGGTTTTCTTCCTAGTTATGATTTTCCGAGTGATTCCAAGCAAACCAATTTAGAAATGATTATGCTTCATTCTTCTTTGGATGAAACAATAAATATGAATAAAAAAAGTCCAATTTTCAATGAGATACAATCATAATATTAAATTATTACAATTTGAAAACGAACATTACAACTCTTCCCCACTTATACACAATTTCGTCCCCGAAATCACTATTCAAACGATTCCGTGAAGTCCTTTTCATCTCTTATTCTAGTTCCCAAATCCACTTAGATCATTTATGATGATCCCACCAAACTTTTACTAATCTGATCTGCTTCATTCTAAAGGTCTTGATTGTCCTTCTAATACTACCACCGGTCTTTTTATGTAGTTAAGCTTCTCATTAACAACAATGTCTTCCATGGGTATGAACGTAGACTACTCTATTAAACACTTTCGTAGGCGTAACACGTGGAAGGTGTTGTGAACTCTAGACATCTCTTCAGGTAGTTGTAAAAAATAGGCCACCTTCCTGACACGTGCCATTACTCTAAACGGTCCGATGTATCTCGGGCTCCACTTTCCTCTTTTTCTAAAGTAGGTCTCACCCTTCCAAGGTGAAACTTTGAACAAAACATGGTCACCTACCTCAAATTCTAACTTGGATCGTCGTTTATTCACATAACTTTTCTTTACTGACTTTGCGCTTTTCTAGATATTTCCTGTCATTTTTTGCACCACTTATGTGCCTCTGTGCTCCCTCTGCCCCACCTCACCCCAACAAATTATAATTTTACACCGCCTCCCATACAACATCTCATATACAGGCACCCCAATAGCGTGATAATTGTTGTTATACAAAAACTCAGCCAATAGGAGATAAGTATCCCAGCTACCCCTAAAGTCTAACACACATGCTCTCAGTATTTCCACTAATGTCTCATTATCTGCTTACTCTCACCATTTGTCTGAGGGTGATACACTTTATTAAAGTGCAACCTTGTTCATAAATCGCTATGAAACTTCCCTCAAAATTTAGGTGTAAACCCCGTATATATCACATACAACTAATACAGGCACCCAGTTCCTCGAGATCAACTCTTTTAGAAATACATCTTCCATATTTTATAACGAGAATGTCTCATGGATGGAGATGAAGTGCACAGTCTTCATTAACCGATCAACAATGACCTATTCCACATCAAAACCTTTCAGAGTTCAAGGTAACTTGGTGATTAAATCCATCATGATTTGCTCCCATTTCCATTATAGAATCTATACAGATTGAACCTTTCCGTAAGGTCTCTGGTGCTCGACTTTAACTCTCAAGCATTTCAAACACTCTTCAACATACATAGGTACACTTCTCTTCATTCACAACCATCAATAATCCCCTAGAGGATATCTGTACATCTTCGGATCCCGTTGATGAATAGAAAACTTAGAGTGATGAGTCTCGTCAAGTAGCATCATTTTGGCCTCCCCTATGCTTGCTACCTAAATCCGTCTGTAACAGGTCAATAAACCCTTACTGACTTTGATAAATTGGGCTACTTGCCCTTAAATTCTTTCTTTCATTTGATTATCTTCCTTGATTGCCTCTACTTGAGCCGATTTGCTCACGTGAATAAGGAAGTCATCATTGTCATTCGCATACATTCAATATAAAGGAGCATACATCTTGCCTTCATACTCAAGGCATCTACTACAATTTTTTCCTTACCAGGGTGATAAAGTATTTCACAATCATAATCTTTCATAAGGTCCGGCCATCGTCGTTGTCTCATGTTCAAATTCCTATGATCGACGAAGTACTTCAAACTTTTGTGGTACGTATAGATGGCGCACTTCTCTCCTAATATTGTCGTATTTTAACATATAAATTTCAATTATTTTCCGACAATATCATGATTTTTTATAGTCAAATTATGGTCGAAATTGTGTTTAAATGTTAACTTATAAATATATGGCTATTTTAGGTTAGAGAACTTGAAAATTGCAAAATTTATGCAGAAGTTAGTGAAATTCCGGAAGCTAGAAGTTAATATCTCTTTGATAGAGTCAACATAAAAAAATCCGAAATGGAGGTTTAGTAGCTAAATTAATTTGTTTGGACAACAATTTGATAAGAGGAAAAAGGTAGTGGACGTGTAAGTGTGTAACTCATTGGCATGCTTGAGCTCTAAACTTTTGATGAAACAAACTAAATCAAAGTAGGTGTTTATCACTTTAATTATCTACCTTGGGTGGACAGACTAAGAACGTAAAGAAGCCTAATAACAAACAATCAAAAACAGTTAGGCTATCATCTTAATTTATTAATGGGCTGGGAATTTGTTAATAGTTGTGTGCAACCTTCCCATAAGATGGAAATAATAAAAAAAGTGGTAATCTCATTTAATTGTATGTGGATAAGTATTGGGGCTGCAAAATTGAGAAGAACTAAAGTTGGTGGCAGCATTTATAGGGTATGATAGGAGAGTTTTTCCTATTTATTTTTGCACTGCATGTGATGGCAAAAAAGAGATATGACAACTGTGAGACACAAGGTTTTCCTATTTATTCGTTGTCCCTATCTCAAGGGCGGCTACTATTTCCCTCACTTAATAAGTTCATTTTCTCTTTTTAGTGACCGTTCTGAAGTATTAATAATGCAGTATAGGTTAGGTAGGCATTGTCGTAGATTCACTTCCTTAACACAATTACGTCACTCACAATGGCATCTTGCATGCCTAATTTTATACAGGAATAGCCTTAATCATAGTAAGGCACTCCTGTCTTAGGCCCATGATGAACATACAAGTAACCCTTAACTGAATCCACAAAGTTCCTTCTGATTTTGACAAGTTTCAATATGCTCCATGTGTTCATAATAATACAAGTGAAAGTCCTTTGTTAGTGAACAAGATGAGTAACAATGAACACTTGAAGTAAAGATGATGTAGTTTAGTAGGAACAAGTGTGAACTCTTTGCATGCAAGATGAAGATTCTCTCTGTATTGCAATAGACGTTTAGTACAAGCTGAGAATACAAGATTGGCAAAGGTTACCTTGCAAACCTAGTTTGCAAGGTATTTATATAAAAGCCTCATGGGCTTAAAAGCCACACGGGCCCAAAACAAGATAACTAGTTTAGACTTAGGAATTACATACTAAAGTGGGCTAAGCCCATTACAATGTGTAGTCTAGTATAATAGATTAATTAATACAAAAGAAACACAAGGACAACAAACTAATTAATATCTAACATAAACAATGTCTTGGTCAAAGAGTGTGGGGGAGTGTAGCTAAGTTCATAATAAAGCCTATCACCACAAAAACCACAAGAAATGTCTTTGCATATGCAAATAGACACATAAAGCTGCTGCCATTAAAGGTAAGTCCGTCACTCTCTCTAATAGTAGTTATGTGTGCATATCGGTACACTAGGATATGAGACTTTAATATATGGCACTTAGTACAAGTAATGAATCCTAGAGTATACTCGCCATAGATTAGCACGCTAGGGTCATAAACCTAAGGTATCCAATACAAGTATGAGTCTAATATGAGCCAACCTCGTGTGTGCATAACGGTCTTGAATTCCACCACGTAGATAGTACATTCTGTACCGTCATTTTACACATAACATTATGTTACATTACTCTGTTAATACTTAATACCTCTTGCAACTTGATTGTCTGAATTCATTATTCTTTGCTTATCTTTCATATTCCAAGAAATACATCCTCAAAATATACTTTATTATCTACCACAATTGCATAGTGTTAGGGAGTTCCATAACTATTGAGATTACACGCATTCGCTTTCTTTATCTTCAAGATATTATTACAAATACGGTCTTTAATAGCTTATCTTATATCATACCAATTTCACAATTGTAATAATTACTGATGTCTAGATAGTCATCCGAGTTCATATCATCCCTGTATAATTCATTGTAATGTCTAATAGGGTCATACGAAGTGTAAGTATTTGATCCATATCTAGTATTTTGTTATCTTTTAGATTAATTCACTTCTACACATCTAGCTATTAATCTTGTCCTTAAGAAATGAGAGAGTTAGATTATAAGATCACTGATTGTATTGTTATTGAATAGCCAAATTAAAGTGTCGTGAATAGCCAAGTGTATTGGTGGTTCATTTGACCTATTGCCAACTATACTAGTGTTAGGATTGCCAAGTGGGTTGAGCCACTTGTGACTCCCCAATCGCCAGTTTCAAATTGCCAAGTATCCAAGGGAGTGTGTTGGGATCACAAGTGTTATACAATAAATCACCAAGTGTTGTGATTCGATCGCCAAGTGTTGTTGAGAACTAGATCGCCAAGCGGGGCTAAGGCCCCAAATCGTCAAGTATGACCAATAGTTGAGTTTGGAAAATTTGTATAGTTTGTAACTGACATTAGGGAACGTAACCTTAACTAGTGTCTAATGTTGTGGGGAACCTTACTTGTAGGTGTTTACCTGTAAAAGCTAATATTCCTGATATTATTATTGTATTTATTGTTAATTTCTCATGCTACAATGAGGTGAGATTCCTCAAAAAATATCCGATTAGGGCAGATTCTGTACCAGTAAGCAAAAGGACTTCTTTGGGAACTCATATTTTTTTATTTCACAATAACTCGGGATTTAAGCTACACCGACTTGCTCATTATATTAGTGTAAAATGTACATGTTATTTATATGTAAAAATGTAGGGTTGTGTTATATTGTGGTGAAAACACAACTTGGGTATAGTCACATACATGAAACCCTTTGTACGGCCTCTGCAATCAACTATGAACCAAAGAGTAAAATCGTCATGAGTGCACTACCTTGGTATTATGTGAAATGGTTTAGGTGATCATGGATTTGTGACTAACATGTACATTCCTAGTATGGTAAGTTATGTGTGCTATCTAAGCTTTATGCTTACTATTGTTGTCTACTCTCTTTTTAGGAACGGATCTTGAAAAGGTTCTAACGATATGAAGATAACTCGTTATAAAATGCTTTCCACTTAAAACCATTTTCCGATAGAACTTATCCCAATTCAGATGCGGGAGTTCCAAGTAGTCGTAGGCATGGATTGTTTGGGTCTCCATCAAGCCAACATCATGTGCAAGTAGGGGATTATACGGGTCTGGAGCCCAAGAAGGCGAGAAATATTGATTTATGGCAAATGCAAAAAGGGTAAGACAACATTCTGCATGGTAGCAAAAATGGCTAAGTATCTTCACAAGGGGTGTAACGCATTTCTCGCATAGGAAGCTGGAAAAAGCAAGTTGAACATGTTAGATGTGCTGAGAGTTTGTGACTTCCCGCAAGAGTTTCCGGAAGATCTGCTATGGATCCCTCCCAATAGGCAAGTTCAATTTAGAATTGGTCTTGTATCAGGTGCAGCAACACCATACCAATTAGCACCACCTGATATACAAGAGTTTTATGTCTTAACTTCAGGAGCTATTGGATAATGATTTATTCCCCCAAGCAGCTCACACTACAACACAAACTGGCTATTGCGACGGAAAAGTGCTGTCGCAAAAAATAGCAAAGTTGCTACGGATTTGTGATAGACTACAAGACATAAAACAATACCAATTACTTGATTAAAATTAGCGACGGAATAGCTACGGATTAGCGATGGAAGGGTTTGCGACAAAAAAAATTTAAAAAATAAATTATATAATTGTCCGTCGCAAATCCGACGCAAAAGTAATTTTTAAAAAATAATATATTAATAATAACCGTCGCAAATCCGACGCAAATGTACCAACAAATACATTTACTAAACTT
>JAUEJL010005396.1:0-10273 GCA_032274825.1 Drosophyllum lusitanicum | reverse complement strand
TAGTCTTTTATTTATATTAGAAGATATATATATATATATATATATATATATATATATATACTAGCATTGTACCCACGTAATTTAGCGACGACGAATATTTTTTTTGACAGCTTGTCCGTTTTTAAAATAGGGTGATGTGTTTCTTGTCTAAATTATAATGGGTCAATAAAATTTCTCATAAATGGTAAAATCTAACAATAATTTTGACATTATAACTCTAAGTTATTTTAATTATATTACATATTTCAAAATTCATAAATTTTTATAAATGTAGGTTATATATTATTATATTTAATATTTCTAATTATACGTAATTTTTATTAGTTAAGTTTAATATGAAAGGTTTAATTATTAATTTTTGTAATTATTAAGTTAATTTGCATTAGTTTGATTTTTTAAATATTCTTTATTTTGGAAGGTTTAGTTATTAAAATGGTATAATAAGATAATTACTTTATTTAATTGTTTTCATTTAATTATTTTCATTTAGTTTAATATTAAGGGTAAATTAATAATTTCAAGTTACTTAAAATTAAAAGATTACAAATGACATAAATGTTTTATAAGATAGTACAGATATATAGTCCGGTTATTATAAGAGGTGTGTTAGTGAAAAAAATTGTAAGACACAATCTTCACCAATCAATTTTGATGAAAAAAACAAAATTTGATAGCATAAGGAGAGAGAAAAATGTCATTTCTCATGTAGTGGCACTTTTGGAATCTCATTGAAAAGTTTAGTTTAGGAGTTACAATTGATGTTGCAAATCTTATTAAAATTCTAATGAACACAAGACTAAAAACTAAAAATGACGAACAAAAAAGATTTCACCAAGAAAATTATATAAACAAATTTATTCATACATTCACACACACACACAACATGATTCAATGACAAAAGCAATGAATATGATTCAACGACAGAGAATTTGATAAAGATAACATATACACAAGGCTTGATGAACCAAAAATATTTAAAATTGATGAAACTAATCGAAGTCTTCGATTCTTTCCTAATGTGGGTTATATCTGACAGTTTCAAGGAGGAGGATGCCACCTCTCAAAGACTTTTTTGGCAACAAAATGACATGGAACTGATGAACTGATGCGTTGGCGGTGGGCTGCTTTTACCAGATCTGATGCAGCGACGGTGGTGAATTGGTCTTCATCGAGACTCGACTCGATTGGGGAGACTGAGCAACGGCTTGGAACCATGATGAAGACGGGAACCGTTGATGGTGGATCTTATTAAATCGGTTTCTCTCAGGAATCTCTAAGATAAAGGTATAGATGACGCCACAGGGAAAACGGTGGAGACCGTGTGCGGCGGTGGTGGATGACATTTACAAGTTTAGGGTGGACGTTTCTCAAATGGAGGGTTGGCAGACATGAGGTGTTATTCCAAAAGAAGAGAGAAAAGCCTTTATATTAAGTACCTAAATTACCCTTTTACTCTAATCGCCATGTGTCGCTGTAATTACCTCTCACACTTTTTACATTATCTCACTTTTTTAACCAAATTCACTTATATATATATAAGGGGTTGGTATACGTTATTGGTGTTTTAAGCTATTCATATACAACCTACCGTTTTTAAATGCACATTGTTTGTATTGTTTTCAAAAGTCAATTACTTTATTTTACCACATGGACAAACATTGTCTTGTCGTTTTTATTTATTTAAAAAGTAAAAAGACAAATGATCCTTTTAATTATAACAACCACGGGCCTTTCACCATTCCAAACATACAAATCCTTCGATCTCTCCCATTTCTCTCCCTTCAATGCGAGTTCCATCGCCGACCACACTATTTCCACCGGCGACCCCCGCCCTCTGACGCATCTCACTATCCATCAACGAGTGACCTCCCTGTGCTACCCCTTCACCATCCGCCTCCATCACCTCCATCACCACCGTGAGGTTTCTCCACTGCTGCTGCCGCCACCACCTTCTGCCTCCTCCAGCGCCACCACCGTGATGTTTCTCCACCCCACCACCAAGGGTTTCCTCCACCACCACCACTAAAGGTTCTCTCCACCATCAACTTCCTCCACTACCGTTTAACCTTTTAGCCGACGAAGGTCGCCACTAATCAACCTTTACTTCTCTTACAGCTGCTCACATCTTCAGATCTACATAAGTTTCCCCCAAATCTACATCTCTTTCTCTACATTGTCGTCGTTCAACCTTCGGCCTGTCGCTGTTGATACCTTCATATTTACACAAGTTTCCTCCAGATATACACCTCCTTCTCTACATCGCCATCGTTCATCGTCATTTCCCTCGAAGTCGTCGCCGTTCGGGCACATAGACGGCTGGTTTCTCTCTTATCCTTTATAATCGCCGGTACCCTTTCTTTCCTCTCCTTGCTAGCACTGAACACATCTCCGTCCTATCTTTTTTAGTCGTCAGCAACCATACGCCACCTCTCGACCGGTGCTCAAACCAATACCTTCTCACCATCGCTGCCTCAACCCCCTATATTAATATACTTTCTTTCCTAAAAGAACATTTTAAAGTTCAAACATAAGCAAACAATTTTATTATTAGAATTCAATTTCTAAGATGGATGTTTATTTTGGCATGACTCTTTTTATGAGTTTTAAGAATGCACAAAAAGTAGATAATTAGATCTTTTAATCGGATATATGCAAATGTGCAAGTTGGTGCATGTTTGCATCTAGGTGCACCTTTGTATATGCACACCTGCATCTATCTACACTTGTACATATACAAATGTGCATATAGATGTATGTGTGCATATGCAAATGTGAAGGTAGATGCACGTCTGCATATGTGCAGGTGCACCTGTCGAGACCCATGTTGAAAGAAAATCTAGTAAATGCACATGTGCACATATCCGATGTTGTGTCGAAAAAACCCAGCCAACACGATTTTTTCTTTAAAAATTATAGCAAAATCAGTTTCAAATTAAAATGCGTAATTTTCTTGTTATTTTGATATAATTTTCATATTTTAAAACATTTCCATTTGGTAGATATATTAGTTTAAAAAGGTGATGGTAAGTATTATAATGTCCAAATTACTCCATATTAATTACGTTAAACATAGAATAAGTTTGATTTAATTAAGGTTATCCATTAACAACCATTTAATCTTGACCCTCAATCTTTTTTTTAGCAATGACTATAATTGGTTTTTACGGTTCTCGTACGAAAACAGTTCTTGTTTGAATCATCCTCTGTATTTTATATATATATATATAGCAAGTGTTGGTGCACGCGGTTCGCTACATATCTGATCTGATTATATTACCTTCAAAGATTGTTTTATTTACATTTTTCAATATAAAAAATTATGTTTTTTTCTAACATATACACTCTTTAAACAAAATTCATCTCCACTCGTCCACATGTAACTATCTTCTTTCAAAATTTTTAAACATTAAGCATCTATTCAGTAACCTACTATTCAAAAAAATTAAAGACTATCTTGTAGTTCGTATAAAATCATTTGTTTTTCGTTCAAAGAAATATTAATAAAAAAAAGTTATAAACTAAATATAAAATTGAATAGAAATAAAAATGAAAGCACACCACTTGATCAAATTTAGGGTAGTAAAGTGATTGTGTTATCAAATTTAGGTTACTATCAAATTTATGAAAGTATTCAATCCACTTGATCAAATTTAGGGTAGTAACTATATTTTAGCTTAAAAAATAAGATTAAGATCTATTTTTTTTCCGCATAATTCGAAGAAATGTAATTAATTTAAATTTCATTCACCCTAACTATGTAATAAAATTTCTATTACTTGATATAATGTAAACATCCTAAAAAATGAGATTTCATGCAAAAACAAATTTACCAAACACAATACAACACGGAATTTGATTTTAATTCTATTAAATTCATTCGAATTTTACGAAACAAACTAGACTTAAAGTAAAATATAAATGAGAACAATGTGCACCTTGAAATTGAAAAAATTAAAACAATAAATTATATAAAATGAAATGAGACGGGAAGAACTTGCAGTTAAAAAATATCGTCGAGGAGAAAGATATTCCAACACCTCACCTCATTGGCTCATAAGTTTTGGAAATAAAGTTTTATATATTTGTTAGACCATCTACCTCCAATCTATAGTTACCCTATCAAATCTACTGTCACATCAGCATCCACATCATCTCCCACCTTTAACCCTTCTACCCTACAAACCTCTACATCCAACCCTCTTCAACCCACATCAAATATTAATAAAAAATATATATTAATTAAGAGAGAAGAAATAAAAAAAGAAAAAAGAGGAGCCATGGCGGGTTTGGGAACCAGTTTAGGAACCCCACCACCATCAACCCTATGACGGGTGATGGTGTTCTAGCTCTAGACCATCAACCCTATGAGGAACCCCATCAACCGATACGGGTGGTCTTAACCTTAAATTGTTTATATGTGAGATGTGATACTAAATTTTAGATACTAAACTTTTAGATACTGCTATTATGATGATGTAACTTTAAAATTTTCTATTGTGTATATCGAACATTTAATTTGTCACTATTACGTATATTAAATTTTCTATTGTGTGTACTAAACTTTTATATTTTTTCACTTTTTATGTAACAAAGTATATACAATAGTAATATATTAAGAGTTCCATCACACAATATAATCTTCTAAGGTTTAAAGTTAAATACATTTCAAAGAAAATTACTTTTTATTAAGATATTTTCCTTTCTAAAAACAAAATTAAAAAACATTACATATTTCTTTTACGAATTTCATCTTTTCCTTTTTACAATCTCACAATTGACGTCACCCAAATTTGTTATGTCGTACAATATAAATGTAGTTCTTTCATTGTATTTTTTGATGAAATGCAGTCCTCTTTCAACGAGTGGTGTTTGTGTAAATTCCCTTAACACCAGACAATCCCAATTCACGTATAGTTCAATAACTCTAAAATCAATTTAAAATTGTGATGTAAGTTATTGATAGCTATAATTTTGAACTTATAAGGTATCTAAACATTTGTTCATCTATCCACGTAGATTTTTTTTCATCCTCTATCCATATCGGACGAGTTTTTATCATCAACTTAAACATCTGACGTCCCCATCAGGCTAACATCCCCAGAATCTAAACCCCAGAAAATACATGAAATCCGTACCCACTACAACCCTAGGGGGCAATGGCACTTTTACAATTGCAAACGAAAAAGTTTTGAAGTAACAAAATTCAAGGTGAGCCTTCATGACTTTTTCCCAAACTGGGATACATGTCTCTAATATAAAACTTATTTTTTTAATGAAAGATTTAGCTATATTACATGATATGATAAGTTTAAAGTGTTGCTAACAAATGTGTAAAGCTAAATGTTATGTATATGTATGTTCAAATATTAATATAATTACTCGATGAAAATGAAACATTTTATGTTCGGACAAGTTGAACTTAATGGTTTAATGAAAAAAGGAACATTTCGATGTTTAATTAAAGGTTGACACTTGGCGTCCAGTGAAAGGAAAAGGGGTATATTTCTATGTTCAGTTAAAAATGGACATTTGGTATCTGGTAAAAGGAAAATGAAACATTTCTATGTTCTGGCAAGGAACGTAATGGTTTAATGACAAGGGAATGTTACTATGTTTGGTAAAAGGTGAACACTTGGTATTCGGTAAAAGGATTATGTGTTAATAGGTGAAACAATCATATGTGCAGGTTTTATAGTAAATGTGTTTTAAGGTATTTACAAATGCAATATTTTATGTTTTTAAGGTATTTATGAAAGCTATATTCTATTTTATTAAGTTGTATGGTACTATGTTAGCTATGATTTGAGTTAAAGTATTGTTGCATGTTATGTTTTAAATGTATATATATGAATATCATGAACTCACCAGCGTTAGCTGGCCTAGCATGTATCTCAATTAAGAGTGACATGATAGTATGACAACGGTGAGAAAGACGACGAGTTAAGAAGAAAGGAAATGCTTAGGTAGGTACGACGACTTGAAATTTCAAAGATTTAGTGAATGTATAGAAAGGAAATGTTATGATAGTTTCTTTACAACGAAAATGTTAAGTCTTCGGTTATGTATAGTTAAGGTTTAAAGATGTATTAGTATTAGTAACTTTGCCTTGGTTTTTGGGGTGTTACAATTCCTAAGGACATCATTTGTGAAAGCTTGGATACTAGAATATCCTCTTTTTGCTTGTGTGATGGATGGAATCGTACACTTTTATCAGTTTCTTATTTTGGCTTTGGGAACTACCGAACAAGGATATAACTATTTTGGTTTATGTTTTAGGATCTCCTAATTGTGAATATACGGAAGATAAAAGCAAGTATTTTGTTGATATGTAAAAAAGACCATGGTTATAATATTAACCTCTGAGTCACCACTTGATCAATGATGTACTAACCTACTTAAAAGGTGGATATTATAACCCTACCTTTTCATTAAAAACCTTAAAAGCATGATCATGTGTTTGACTATTATCCACCTTCGAGTCACCACTTGGCAAGGATGTATCACAGGTTGGAACAGTGGTGTTGAATAAAGGTAGAAAATTAATTTAAAAGTTACTTGACCATTTTAATCTATTCATTTAAAATAAAAACAAAATGATTATAAAACAAATAAACCACCCCCATATATATTTGTGTGTGTGCGTGCATGTGTTTACGCTCGCGTATGTGTGTGCGTTCAAAATTGTCATTTAAACTAAGGGTGTTCATGGATGCGGACATTCAGTTAACCAATAAGAACTATTGATTTTTAACTTTTTGAGCCTAAACATACTCAAAAAATGTTGATGAACTTGTGGTTGGTTTACCAATTTATTCGGCTAAACAAATAACCGTTTTATAATTACTAGATGTATTTTTAAATTAAAAACTTTCTTAATTAATATCATGATATCTTAATTTTAATAAATTTTGAAGGGTTTAATTAACTAAAATGTATTTAACTTGTCATGTTTTGCTACTTTGTGTATCGAATTTTAAAAGTTTCTATTGTGTGTATCAAACATTTAATTTTTTGCTATTGTATACATTTTGCTTATATAAAAAAGGAAAAAATGTATAAGTTTAGTACATATATTAGAAAGTTTAATACACATAATAACGACTAATTAAATGTTCGATATACAAAATAGTAAAAATTGACAAGTTAGATATATTTTGATGAACTAAACCCAATTTTAAATTAAAAAAATTGGACAATATTTATGGGTTTTGTGAATTATATATCAACTAATTATGATGGTATAAAATATTACAAATAAAGAAATGACTAAGTTAAGTTGAACTTAGTTAGTTGTAATAAATAACATATTTATGAAGCTAATTAACTCGTAAACATTAAAAATAATTATCTCTACTAAAATCTATTTTTAAAAAAGCGATATGCACAATTTTGTTTATGTAGTAAATTTCTATGAGTTAATAATCATATCCTAGTAAATATTTATGATTTCAGTTTTGATAAACCTAAAAATAAAACTAAGAATTTTAATTATTCGATTTTTCAGTTAAGTATCAATTTCTGAACTCATGAACCATTAATTTAACCGAAAAACTGAAACTTACTTTGGTTCGAACCAAACTAAAAAAATACATTATTAGGTCTAGTTAACCTGAAATCCAGTACATTTTTTTGGTTTTTAGTTTCGGCTTTAGGCTCTTAGATATTTTGAATACACCTAATTAAACTAGTTAAATCGAAATCCGTTACTTTAAACAGTTATACAGATCAAAAGTGTAACAAGATTCCTTCTTTGATACTAAAATTGTAATTTTTCAATCCTTGAGACAGAAGTGGAATTACCTATAAACTACAGGGATTACATTTATAATTTACTTTAATATTAATATTTATTTTAAGATAAATGATAATTGCACTTAACGCTATGGTTTTATAACGTGAGTGTTATGATGTTATGTAATGTTTGATTGCGATGCGATAAATTACGTGAGCTATATTTTATGAAACAATTGGTGAGTCACTAAGTCTTAGGATATGATTAACAATAATACCTTTAGTTTAAATAAATAATTTTTAGCAATCTTATGATTTAGAGTCAATTACATTAGGTCTTTAAATGATTTTTGGTTATTAAGAATGATAATACGGAAAGATATAATGAAGTTAGTATTAAAAAGAGAAAGCTGTGACTCCGTATGATGTGAATTAAAGAAGTTAGCCACAAGGCTAGGTGATAAATCCAACAAATAGTTGGGTATGAATAGAATTTATAACGAATGTTAGTGTACAGATGAGTATTTTGCTATATATAAGAGTGAAAATAATCGAACATTTGATTTCTTTCAGAGTACCAATAGAGATTGTATACATAAATGAGATATAGAAATGTATGTTTATACGCCAGAGTTTAATTATAAGAGTTGTAGCATTTAGAAGTGAACTTAAAAGAGGAGTATCAACTAACCTGAGGATATGAGAAATTCTAGTCCTGAGTTATTGATGTTCTGAGACAGACTAGCGATAGAGCGATTTCGGGGACGAAATCAGTACAAGTGGGGGAGAGTTGTAACACTCCGATTTTATAAAACATTACTAAAATGAGTTGTTAGATAAATGTTGAGAAAAGCGAGTAGAAGTTATAAATTATAAAATGGTTTGAGATAATGATTCCAAATATATCCCCGTTGAGATTTTTTGTTATCGTATGGATGAGTTGTAAGTTGAAAAGGGGAGTGGGATACCCGTCAAATAGACCATCACCCTTTAAAGAGACGGCAGCCTCTTTGGTTTGCCATTCTTTTCTTTGCCTCTTATACTTCTTCTTGGTTCTTCTTCTTAAAGACACACAAACACACACATATATATTCCTTGTGTAAATTAGAGATGTTGGAGTTGAGATTGGAGGACTACAAGGAGGATAAACATGCTTACCAAATGAGGAAATCCAGATTGAAGATTGTGAGTAATCTTTTTATTTGTGTTTTGAGTTGTTAATTGAGTTTAATTGAAGAGTTATGATCAAAGAGTATTAGTATGTTGTATTATAGAGTTGGTATATGTTATAGGATGTTTTTTAGTACTGGAAATGAATTAAAAGTGTCTGGGTTGATTTCTGGTCGGAAAATAGTGAGTTCTATTCGAAACAGGGCTGTAAACTGAAGGGCACGGGCGTGCCCCTCAAGATCCAACCGTGCCCAAGGGCGTGCCTGAGGAGGCACGGGCGTACCTAACCCTTAGAGGCCCGGGGTGTGCATGTTGACCACGGGCGTACCTGTGAGTAAAAGCACGAGCGTGCCTTGTCCTTTGCAGTGTATTTAAGTAGTGCTTTGATTTGAGTAAGAGTAATAGGTATCATATAATTATTCTTAGGTATTTGAGGACCTACGGAAAAAGAAAAAGAATGCTTTGGAAGTGCTGGACTCCAGGTGAATACCTAACCTTGTACTTAGAGATATTGATTATCTATGATTATGCGTGTTCGATACTAGACTGGGATTTACTATATGATTATTATTATGTGATGATATCTAGATAATTATTATTAACTAATTTGTTAAAGAGTAGAGAGATGAATATAAAGTTAATAGAGATAAGTATAACTGTAATTAAGAAACGAGAGACAGAGATACGTGTTTATGATTAACAAATGAGTATTGGTAGTATACTAATTAATGAGAAATAAGTGTGAATGAATAAACAAGAAGTGAGAATCCGTTAATTAAAAGAGGGAAAAGAGTGAGGTTAATATTTAGTAATTAACCTTACACGTTAAAGAGCAGAGATAATTAGCGTTGTGTGAATCACAAATATAAAGAGTATATGATGATTTAAATAAACAATGTTGATGTGTATAAACATATAAATAAAGAGAATGCGTTCTTATAGAGTTATGCAATATAAATACATACCTATACATTAAGAGTATGTGTGAAAATACTAAGAAGAGTGGTATCTTGATGAGATACATAGAGAAGTGTTAAATATAAGAGGACATGTACATATGGATGTAAATATTTAAACATACAAATATGAGAGTATAGACTATGTCTATACATACATGTGTGTGTGTGTGTGTGTGTGTATATATATATATATATATTTAATAATAGAGAAATGAGAAATAAAATGAGCGCGAGATGAAAGAATAACACAGAGACGATGTAAACATGTAATATTATATAAAGGCTATACGAGTTGTAACACCCTGATTTTCGGTCCAAATTTAAACTTTTCCAAATCTCAATTTAAAACATATTTTATACAAAACTCTTTAACTCATTGCGGAAGCATTATGATTTCCTTTAAGTATTTCAAC
>JAUEJL010005385.1:0-10273 GCA_032274825.1 Drosophyllum lusitanicum | reverse complement strand
ATTATTATTATTATTATTATTATTATTATTATTATTATACATATTATTACTATATTGTATACATATTATTAATTTTCTTCTTACCATTTTTATATACGTGTAGATAGCTTTTGGAGACGAGTTGAGAATTCGTTTCACTCTCAAATGAGACGTGGAGCGTATAGAAATGTTCATCAAGTCACCTCCAAATTTAAAGACCTCAAAAAATAATACCGTCTATCGCCGCCACCTACACAACTTAATGAATACAAGAAAAAGTGGAACAGGCGAAGCCGATATTATAAATTTAGTGCACTAGCGTTTTCGGGAAGAAAACAAGGGTACTGCTTTCGGCCACGAAAAAGCGTGGAGCGTCCTAAAAAAATTTCCAAAGTGGGGCCAGAATCACTGATGTTTCTTTCCGGCCCTCAAAACGTAGTAAAACGTTTTCTTCCCAAAACCCACCGACCGGGTCTTCCGACGCACATATTAACTTTAACCTCAATGATGACGATGGCGACAACGATGAAGAGGAGCATCACGAGGTCGAAATAAATGAACGTCAACGGCCCATCGGGAGGGAGAAGAAAAGGGAGAAAAGAAATAGGCCATCGACAAGTACGCGAAATACCGTCATAAATTTGCAACAAAACTATGAGTCGTTATTGGGCCAAATATCTCCGTACAACGAGCGGGCGATCACAAAATATGACATATAGAATGAAAAAACTTGAAGTCGAGAAAAAGACGTTAACGGTCAAACAAACTGAGTTGACGGTCAAACAAAGAGAGTTGACGATCAGACAAAGCGAGTTCAAACTACAAAAAGCGGCACAATTCGACAAAGATTTTGAGTTTTATATTAGCCTGCATGATCACCTTACTGGTCCTATTTTAAAGGCAACGTTGACGAAGAAAAAAATAATTAGAGAATTATATGGATGTGAGGAATGGAATGTATTAATATTAATATTATTATTATTACTATTAATGAAATCTTTTGTTTATATTATTTGTTATATTTTATTTTTTTATACAATTGTTTAGATATTTTATTTTGTTTAATATATAAATGTATAATTAAGTAAATTAAAAAAAGTGAGAAAAAGATTGTGTTGGTTTGAGATATGTGGTACTTGGGTTTTGAGTAAGAGAGAGAAAAGGAAGAAAAAAATAATATGACAGCTGATGTGACATTTGGGTTTGGCTTGACCACTACTCATGGTCTTAGTTTTTCTTTTTGACGCTTTTAACATTCTTCTATTTGATTTTTCGGCTAGACATTGAAGTGGTAATCATCATTGTTTCTCAACTGTTTTCTATATGAACAAACCTTTTTAAAGTTTGTTACGATGATTTTATTTTGGCTTTTCTCTCAACCCGAAAACCCATCATCAACTCTTAATTTAGATCATCCGTATAGTTTTCCTTTTAGGTTAGCCGACTCAAACGTCACATTAGCGCTACATCACTTTTTCCTTCTCTTTCCTTTTCAAAACAAAAGTCAAGTATAGCCTGTTAGAGGAAAGGGTTTGAAACAAGGTAAAGAATAACAATAATATCTTGGATAATTTCTTGGATCGTATTTAATACACTCTCCGTAATATGTAATTCGACCCTTATGCCTGGGGTATCACGAATTCAGATATAGGATAATCCAATAAACTTGATTTGAATTACAAACTTAATTCAAATTCAAACACAGAATATCTTTGCTTTGATTTTCATTTGTTAGAGACTATTCGGCAGAATATCGACTTGTGTAATCGTATTCTCCTTTTCGGCTTTCTATGTTTTCGTGTTTTTCGTACTAAAATCCAAAGCCTGAGATGCCTACTTATAGGCGACCAAACCGGCGGTTACACGGTGGTTACCGACAGCGGTTATCATATATATATATATATATATAATTAATTTTTTCCAGGGGCGCTGCCCGTTGGAACCCCACCAGGGGCTAGCCTCCGGACTTCCGTATTCCCGATACCAACTTAGTTTATTCGAGTGTGCACTCCGCACCTCTAAAACCGAATTATAACTAAGTCTAGAATCGTCTAGTCTCACGTCAATCCCGATTATACTAAATGGCTTGATGACACTAAAATCACCAACATTCCTCCCTCATTTTAGTGTAATCCATGATTAACTAAATTCAAACGTAAAATCCAAACTTATGCATAAATGAAAATGTCTAGAAGATTGAATTTTCATATTAGTATAATACACATTCCAAATACTCGAGAATCTGGATGTCCTAAGGATTGAACCCATCAACTCATTTGAGTAACTGAAGATATTATACACATAAGTTCTATACAAAATTCTAATGTTTACACCTGACACTATTACATAGCCATGTGTCCCTATCCATTCATAAGTGTATAGAAGCCAAGCCCAAGCTGCCTGAAGCGGCTGTACTTCACACTTATATAGGTAAGTCCTTTTCACTCATGCACTTGCAAATGCACCTTTTCGAAAGAACCATTAAGAAATCTAGATTTCAACCTTACTCCAATCTACAGGTCTAAGCACATACCTTGGGATGATTAATACATGTGCTACTATCTCCAAAAGCAAGCTTTCCACATTGAATTCAACTCCTAACGTTGTATTAGGAGGGAATTAGGTATCTTACCCTTAGAGATATTAAACGGGCTTTAACCCCATCCCGATAGCCGACTTATTTACCAAGTCCCTTGCTAACCCCTTCGTCAAGTGATCAGCCAAATTTTGTTGAGATCTAACAAACTCAACAGAAATTACCCCATGAGTTATAAGCTCATGTACCATACTGTACCTAACCCCCAAATGCCGCGACTTTCCATTATACAATTGATTGTAAGCTCTTGCCAAAGTGGCAGCACTATCATAGTGTATAAAAATGGGTGATATAGGTTTAGGCCATAATGGAATCTCGTAGATTAAATTCCTTAGCCATTCTGCTTCTTTACCAGCAGAAGCAAGGGCTACAAATTTAGATTTCATAGTTGAATTGGTAATGCAAGTTTGTTTCTTGGAGGCCCATGATATTGCACCACCTCCAAGCAGGAATACCCAGCCAGTTGTAGACGAGTGGTCTTCACTATTGGTAATCCAACTTGCATCAGTATATTCTTCTATGATAGAAGGAAACCCTACATAAGTCAAACCATAGTCCATGGTTTTCTTAAGATACTTCAGCACCCGCCTTATTGCTTGCTAGTGATGAGTACTAGGATTACTACTAAATCTACTTAGCTTTCCAATAGCAAAAGCTATATCAGGCCTTGTGTTAGTCATGACATACATTAAACAACCAATAAGCTTTGAGTACTCAAGTTGTGAAACTGCTTGACCAGTATTTGGCATAAGTTTCATACTTGGATCCATAGGGGAGTACTTACAAGCGAACTATCTGAAGAATTGAATTTCTTAAGCACTTTCTTAATATAATGAGATTGTCTAATTGAAATTCCTTTGTGTTCACGCTTGATCCTTATTCCAAGTATCACTTATGTCTCCCCCATATCCTTCATAGAGAATTGAGATGATAAAAAATTCTTTGGTCATATCAACTTGTCTTTGATCAATCCCAAAGATTAACATATCATCTACATATAGGCATATAATTACTCCTTTACCAGACGTATCAAACTTACCATACACACATTTGTCTGATTGATTTAATTTAAAACCATTATTCAAGACAACTTCATCAAACTTTTGATGCCATTGTTTAGGTGCTTGCTTCAGCCCATACAAAGACTTAATCAATTTGCACACTTTACGCTCGTTTCCAGGCATGATGAAACCTTCAAGTTGTTTCATATATACCTTTTCTTCTAGATCACCATTTAAGAATGTTGTGTTAAAATCCATTTGATGAATAACAAGATTATGGATAGCAGCTAAGACAATCAGTAATCTTATAGTCGTAATACGAGCTACCGGAGCATAAGTATCAAAGTAATCTATTTCAGGTTTTTGTCTAAAACCTTGAATAACTATTTGAGCTTTGAACTTGTCGATTGTTCCATCTACTTTCATTTTTCTTTTAGAAATCCACTTACAACCCAAGGGTTTGCAACCATGTGGGATATCAATTAAGACCCATTTATTTTTCCCATGATAGAGTCCATCTCATCATTTATTGCTTCATTCCAGAATGCAATATCTTGAGATCTCATTGCATCATCAAATGTTTTAGGATCCTCTTCAAGACTAAAACAATAAGAATATTGAGATGCAACTTCATCTCTAGAGCCTTCAACTAAATAGAGTTGAAAATCAGGACCGAAAGATTTACACTTTTTTCTCTTTTGCTTCTTCGAAGCTCAAGTGATTTGTTTGAATCAGGTATAATTTCCTTTTGTTGATTTGTTCCACTTGAACTAGGAACCATATCTTTGGGTCTAGATATTGATGAGAACCATGACTCATCAAATATTGCATCTCTAGATTCTATAACAGTATTAATTGAAACATAATCATTAGGTTCTATAACAAAGAACCTATAAGCCTTGGAATGCTCAGGATATCCAATAAAGTTGCAATCAATACATTTTTCACCCAAAGTTTTTATTTTGAATTCGGTTATTCTTACGACTGCTCGACATCTCCAAAGTTTTAGGTAACTCAAGTTTGGTTTCTTCTTGTACCAAAGTTCATAGGGAATTATTTTGTTCCTTTTGTTAGGAACCCTATTCAATAAATAACAAGCCGTCAACAAGGCTTCTCCCCCAAAACCATCACTTAGTCCCGAATATGATAACACGGAATTAATCATTTCCTTGAGAGCTCTATTTTCCCCCTCCAATATACCATTTTATTGTGGAGTATATGGAGCTGTAGTTTCATGTATAATTCTTATAGATTGGAAATAAGTAGGATCATAATATTCACCACCTCTATCAGTGCGCAATCTTTTGATTAAGTTATTTTGTTGCAACTCTACCTCTGTTTTATAAATTTTAGATTTATCTAATGCTTCATCTTTAGAATATAATAAAAATACATAGCAAAAACGTGTATAATCATCTATAAATGTGACAAAGTTTTTTTTAATACCTAAGGAAGGAGTTACATGCAAATCACATAAGTCACTATGTATAAGCTCAAGCACAACAGTATTTCGTTTTACACTCGGAAATGACTGTCTAGTAATGTTATTTAACATGCAGATTTTACATTTCTCTATATTTATATCAAAAGCGGGAATAAGTCCATTTTTAGACATTTCAAGCATGCGTTTATAATGAAAATGTCCTAAACGATCATGTCATAGAGAAGAATCATCATATTTCGAACAAGTCATGTAAACTGAATCTGCAAGATTCTTATTTACGTTAAGCATAAACATGCCATTACAATAATACCCAAATCCAACAAATATACCACACTTTGATAAGATATACTTATGAGACTCATAGACTTGTTTATAACCACACTTATTTAATACACCACCGGACACCAAGTTCTTTCTAATCTCAGGAACATGTATAACATTTCCAAGATAAGACTTTTTCCACAACTAAACTCTAAAGACACTGAACCACGACCAATGATGGGAGCTTTATTACACTTATTTAAAGTACTGACCCATCATCTACTACTTCATAATTCTTGAACCAACGACGATCGTTGCACACATGACTCGTCGCCCCCGAGTCTATCCACCATGCATGATTATCATCCTGCACATAAAATGTTTCAGGAATTAATGATACATGATATATATATATATATCAGAAGTAGTGCCAGAAATCAGATTCTGACCTTGTTGTGGTTTTGGACCATGATCATGTGATCCTTGTCCGGAAGTACTTGCTTTATTTTTGGTTTTTTCAAGACGACAATCACGTTTCAAGTGGCCTGATTTGTTACAATTCCAACACACCAGTTTTGCCTTTTTTACTAAAACCCCTTTTATTGTCATCTTTCTTCTGTTTGTTGCATTTGTGATGTTTTTGGTTCTTACCATCTTTCACCATGTTTCTTGTTCTCTTTTCCTTTTCCACTTTCTTGAATCCGTAAGGATTCTTCAATCCGAAAGTGGCTACCAAGTTGCACAAGTGACCATTCTTCTTTCTTGTGTTTTAACATGTTCTTAAAATCTTTTCATGAGGGTGGTAATTTGTCAATAACACTAGACACAACAATGGATTCATCCATTTGCATCTTGTGCTGTTCAAATTGTCCCGGTATACGAAGGAGTTAGTTATACTGTACCATCACAGGCCTTGAATCCACCATTTTATAGTTATTGAAATTGCTAACAAGGAACTTCTTACTAGAAGCGTCATCGGCCATATATTTGGATTCCAGGGCATCCCATAAGTCTTTTGCAGATTCAAAGTTTTGATATATATCAAAGAGGGAGTTAGTCATACCGTTAAGGATGTGTCCACGACATATGTAATCATCGTTCTCCCATTTGCTCCGATGCCTGGTTTGTTCGATAGTTTCATCCTCTTGGGCTTCCAACGCAGGGGTACTCAAAACGTAGACCTCGTTCAGAGTAGTTAGTAAGAAGTGCATCTTCTTCTGCCAACGACGAAAGTCGTTTCCTTTAAACTTTTCCAGTTTTTCAAATTTGGAACTCATGTCCCTCAAAGATTCTTCAACCATTGTTAATCTTTTTATTTGTAATTACAGATTACGAATGTTGGAGGAAAGGGTTTGAAACAGGGTGAAGAATAACAATATTATCTTGGATAAATTCGTGGATGGTATTTAATACACTTTCCGTAATCTGTAATTCGACCCTTTTGCCTGGGGTATCACGAATTCAAATATAGGATAATCTAAGAAACTTGATTTGAATTACAGGTTTAATTCAAATCTAAACACAGAATATCTTCGCTTTGTTTTTCGTTTACCAGAGACTATTTCGACAGAATATCGACTTGCGAAAATCGTATTCTCCTTCTCTCGTATTTTGTTCGTTGTTCGTAAAAAACACAAAGCCCGAGATGCCTATATATAGGCGTGAAACCGGCAGTTACCCGGCGGCGGTTGAGGGCCGTTGGGCGGCGGGGGTTGGCGGCGGTTATTATATATATAAAAATAATTTTTGCTACCCCACCGGGCCCCGTATTCCCGATACCAATTTAGTTTATTCGAGTGTGCACTCCGCTCCTCCAAACCCGAATTATAACTAAGTGTAGAATTGGTTAGTCTCATATCAATCTCGATTATACTAAATAGCTTGATGATACTAAAATCACCAACAATTCCTATTTATAGCATTCTAGAAATAATTGCCTGGAAGTTTTGCAAGCAGTTAATAAAAACTGTCAGATGGTCATGGCTGTTTCAGTGTACACTAACACCTATTTACAACCTTATTTTACATTCCATATAATACTAATAATAATAATAATAATAATAATAATTTATAATATAAGTCTTAAATACTTTAAGCACTAAAACGAAAATAACATTTAATTTCCAACAATAAGCAATATAAATTTGGACTTCTCAAAACACATAGAATTCCAAAAGAAGAGAGGTCTAAAAGCCAATTTAGCATGAAAAATATCAGTATATTAAAATCCATAAATTGTGTAAACCCATAATCAAACTCAAAGTTATTTATAAACTTATTAAATCTAATCTAGGAAGCCAAAGATGAACAAATAGTTGAAGAAGGCAGTAAATACCTTAATTGCACAAAACACATAGAATCACAGACAACAATGATGATGAAGTGACCTATGAGTCAATCGATTCAAGAAGGTTATATGGAATTGGATGATAAACATGGGCAACAACATATTCAATAGTGAACACTTGTGAATTGTTGAGTAGTATTTGATTCCGATGGTAATTTTAATTTCTGTGTAGATGTTGCCGGTTTATATGCAAGCAAATGAACTCAGAAACTGAGAAACAAAGATGGGTAAGAGTACTCAGTAATGCATTTAGTTCTTCTTTTAAAACCAAGTTTTAAGTTAAGTAATATAATATTTCATTCATGTATTACATTATCTTAAGCCATTCGATTTTCAAACTTTATGATTAATAAAGTTATAGATCGGTTACAAAACTGAATTCATTTAAAATGTAGAATAATAATCCATTTTTGAACTTTACAACTTATGGTCTTAACTCATTTAGTTACAAAATGAATAACATGAATTCATTGTTTATAAAATATTACATATATTAGATTAGATAATAAAACAAAACTTAATTGAATGATAAGATATATAACATGACAACGCATGCATAAAATACTAGTTTTTAATTAAATGCATAATATATCCTTAACTCCTTAATTATAATTTACTATCGTGGTTAACTTTGACTTTTTAAACTAACTAACCAACTTTTATCTAATCTGAAGTATTTCATTCTTGTCAATTTTAATACTTTTAATTTACCACTTTTTCATTATTATATTTGTTTCCATGACTGTTAGCCATGCACTAAAACAGATTCGATTTTTAACGACCACACCTTAGCGGTAACATAGATAATAGGGGCGACACGCATGTTCAAAACTGAAAAGAGATTGGTACTATATACTCATGTAGAAATCTAGTACTACTCCTAAGGTTAGGGGTGATGTTCTGTTATTTTATACGGTTTTCGGGTATTTCATTTAAAAAAAACCGTTAATCGAACTATATAAGAATTCATTTTATTCGGTTTTGGGTTATTCGGGTTTGGATCGAATAAATCCTTATTAGGTTTAACCGAATAAGATCTTTTATATTTTTTTTTTGAGTTTTTCTATTGTGTTCATTTAATGGATTAACGGAAAAATAAAAAATATCATCGACGTGGTTATAATTTATAAACTCTCAAGATGTTTCATATTTATTTTCTCATATTCTTTAACAATACAAGTATTGAGTAAATATGATTATGCATATAAAACGACCATGAGTCTCCATCGGACTTTCTAATAAAAATAATTAATTATGTATTTGATTAAATCATACAAATGAAGTAACTCGACCAATGTAAAAAGTTTCATTAAATAGGTATTTGTACTAAAGCCAACTTTCTATGATGTGGCATCAAATATGGTGGCATACCCTAACTCCAAATGCCATTACAAAGATCAAAAAACGGTTAAAATTGAATCCTTAAATGTTTAATTTATTAATATTTATCATAAAACAAGATATATAATGACTACTATGGTTTATCTTCTTATATCAACTTCAAGGGATAGTGTCCCAAAGAAAATATTTCGATAAGTTAAAATCTTATTCGGGTTATTCAGATATATCAGAAACTTTTGTATACCTGCTACCCGACCCGAATATCTTCGTCGGTTATTATTAACACCCATACATGAGGTTACGTGAATATTGGGAGATTTGAGATTTAGTTTATTGCAACACTACAGAATCATAAAGGTAGATATCTTTTGAATAGGAACAAGGTACATCAAACCCGTGTATTGCGCCGGAAGATACTTAAATAATAATATTCTTAGTAATTTAATATATATACAAGATAAAATAGTTTGAAGTTAGCATAAGTAAACAATATTAGTTTACATATCATTGGTTTTTATAGATTCAGAAGTCATGTGTACACTACTAATAGTAATAATAAGTAATGTCATAAGATTAAATGTAACTTGTAAGTTAGGTGGTGAAAAGTGAAAGTTTAGTATATGTTAAAATTAAAAGATAAAATAAATAGTAGTATACGAGTAAATAAGTTTGTAAATAATAATTTTTATTTGAAAGGCTAACAAAAACTCTTTACTCCACTTCTATGTCTATAAAAAACTTGAATCCTTAACCTTGAAAGAGGGAGGATGCCTTAATTGATCTTAATACCGCTAGGTCAAATGAGTTTTGGTTGGATGAAAAGCGAAAGCTAAGTATGGATTAGAAATGAAAATTAAAATTAATAGTAGTTTTATGTAAGCAAATAAGTTGTAAATAATGATAATCTTTTTGAATGGTTAACATATACTCTATAATATATACTAATGTGTATAACATGACTTGAACTATTAACGTTAAAGATGAATAGATACCTTAATACACTTTGATATCGTTTATAAATAATAATAAATAATTTTATGAGATCAAATGTAAATATATATAAATCTAAAGGTGAAAAATAAAATTTTATTAAGGGTTAAAATTGTTTATATGAATTGAATAGTGTTTTATTTTAAAAATTGATATAGGCTGTTAATATATACTTTATACCCCAAAAGGTAAACATTTACTTTTGATTCGTTAAAAACTATATGCTTTTTCCAGCCTCTTAGAGCAAACGGAGTGGGGGCGTGGGGTGGAAGAAAGACGCCGTGGACAGCAGTGGTGCCACTCCACCGCGGCGT
>JAUEJL010005374.1:0-10275 GCA_032274825.1 Drosophyllum lusitanicum | reverse complement strand
CTGGTTTGTAAACATCAAGTTTTTGGTGTTAAACTTGTGACAGTATTTATGTACGTATCTTTTGATACAACAGGATTCCAAAACAGATTATGCTTCCGCTTTTATGTAAAATATTCAGATGTGAACACTTTTATGTGTTTTATTCCAAATATCAAATTTTAGAATTTGGGGCGTTACAATCACCTTGGTTTAGGCATTTAGCCATTTAGCGTTGAACTTTTAAAGTTGAACAGATCATGAATGAATGTTTATTGCACCCACAACGGGTGATAGTTATTATCTATAACGATTGAAAACCATATGATAACGAGCAAAATTTTCTCAAATACTAGTTATTGCCATTGTGAATGTTTAGTTATAGGGATATTATTGGCATCTTTGTTATGGTGGTAACAAGCCATATGCTTCATTATCAATTTTCTTTCTTTTTTTCTTTTTTTTCCAACCAATAAAAGTTGTGATAAATAATTATGTGTGCGTCCAGTAATGGTAGCTATGACTGTCATCATTGCGAGTATTTAGTGATAGGTTAATTATCCTGATATGACGGTTAGTTACGACAGTTACGAGTGTTTATTACTGCAGATGCTGTAAATGTTATAATTTGAATCATTGATGATTGGAAATAGGAAGTTGGGATTAAAACTTGAAGTTGTTAATCGACTAACTCTGACGTTGAAAGTTGAATGTTAAAATTGGAATGTTTGTTGAAACTTTGATTTTTGATTATTTGATTTGTTGAATTTGTTAATTATAGGTTTTTATTGACACATTTTTTAAAACAAGATTAGATGTTAGTAATAATGGAAGTTTTATGAATAATGTTAGTTTTAGAAAATTATAGTTAGTTTTATCAATAATGTAATAAATAAAATTCTGTTTTTAGAAGGTATTAAAATTTATATTTAAATTGAATATCATACAAACAAACTTAGGTAAATAAATATTTCTTTTAGTAGGAAAAATATAATCTATTTTGAAGAATGAAATGCCATTCAGATTCAGAGCACATGGCAAGTCCACCAACATAAGATTAAGGTACAGCTTTTGTAGATCCAATCTTGGTTACTACCATACAATTTATTTTAATGCATGCATTTATTAATTTTTGTCCTTTTTATATTAATTTAAAGAAAGAAATATAACGTCCAAAACGTAATATTATGTCCAGGTCGTTATTTGTTAATTTTTTTAATTTAATTATAATTAAGAATTATATAAGCAACAAAACAAGTGCTCATTTTTTAAGCAATTATTTTGAGTCATAAATTAATAAAGCTGTGTTAGAAAATATTACTAATGATACAATTTTACAACATTTTTAAGATATAAGAACTTGTTGAATACAAATTTAAGAACTTTAATATAACTATTGGATATACGCATAGAATTTTATTTTAACAACCTGATCCGATCGACACATATGTTGATTCTTTTATTTTGTCTTAAACTTTGTTAGAGGACCACACAAATTTACTTTCTAGATTTGTCGCTGTTTCTATTCTTAAGTAAAAAGAATAAGTAAAATAAAAAATAATTAGAAAGATTTGATAAGATAATATAAAACTTTAATTCTTCTATTTTTCTGTGATTTTCAAAAGAATAAAATATTAATGTAAAAACACAATAGTTAGATTTTTATTGCAGTAAAATAAAATTACCAATAAGTTTACTTATAAAGACAGACGAACACAGATCCAATCTATTCTGCTCAAGTGCTCAGAATCTCTCGTAAAATAGTTATACGATAACAATGGGATCGCTATCCAACGGTTCGCCGGCGAAGCCATTCAAGTTTTTGATCTACGGTAAAACTGGTTGGATCGGCGGTCTACTGGGCAAGCTTTGTGAGTCACAAGGCATCGATTACACCTACGGTTCCGGCCGGCTCGAGTCACGTGACACCCTCATTGCCGATCTTGCCGCCGTCAACCCCACCCACGTCTTCAATGCCGCCGGCGTCACCGGCCGACCAAACGTTGACTGGTGTGAGTCGCACAAGGTGGAGACCATCCGTACTAATGTCGTGGGAACCTTGACGCTCGCCGACGTTTGCCGTGAAAAGGGCCTGATTTTGATCAACTATGCTACGGGTTGTATATTCGAGTATGATTCGAGCCATCAGCTGGGGTCGGGTGTCGGGTTTAAGGAAGAGGATTCGCCCAACTTCACCGGATCTTTTTACTCCAAGACAAAAGCTATGGTAATATATTCATATTAAAAAAGAGAGTTTTGATTTTCATTGGACTTTTTACTAATTTTGTGCATAGTGTTTGTAAATTAGATAACTCTTGTTAAAAATATTGCTAGCCACACGTATAGCAGCAGCGAGTGTTTGTAAATACGATAACACTTATCAAAAATATCCTATTCTTCTATCATAATCACTTTATTGTTACGAGTTTAAACAACCCTTAAAATTAAACGACCGGAGTGCATTATAGGTGGAGGAACTACTAAAGAACTACGAGAACGTATGCACACTGCGTGTGAGGATGCCGATTTCTTCCGATTTAACCAACCCGCGAAACTTCATCACCAAGATCTCCCGCTACAACAAAGTTGTAGACATTCCCAACTCGATGACCATCCTTGACGAGCTCCTACCAATCTCCATAGAAATGGCTAAGAGGAACCTAACCGGGATCTACAACTTCACCAACCCGGGTTGTGTTAGCCACAACGAGATCCTGACCATGTATCGAGATTACATTGAGCCGAGCTTCACTTGGAAGAACTTCAATCTTGAGGAACAAGCCAAAGTGATTGTTGCACCAAGAAGCAACAACGAGCTTGATGCTACCAAATTGAGCACCGAGTTCCCCGAGCTCTTGTCTATTAAAGAATCGCTTGTAAAATATGTGTTTGAGCCCAATCGCACCACCCCTCTAGTTGTTTGATTCTCCTTTGTGACTTGATGTTATTTTTTAAAGTTCAATTTTCCGTCACATTTCGTCTAAATGTTGTATGTCAATTTGATTACGAATAAAGTTTTTTGAGACTATTATTATTATTATTATTTGCATCTTAAGAATCCGATTTTTTATACCAAGTTACATTTTTCTAACTTACATAGATTACCCTTTAGTTTAGGAAGGGATTTTACTTTCTTCTGGTTCTAAACATCTTCGATATTTTATCAATTGACTCAAGCCAGGGTGTGTAGCTGGCAAGTAACCAGATGGATCAGGCGATCCCATTCGAAGTTTAGTAAATGGAATATTTAATATAACAAACTAGTTTATGACACCCCTAGATAATATTCCTTGCTCCGCCCCTGACTCAAGCTCGATATTGTCAAACTTCGAATATTCAAGAGAGTAGGTTCAGATCAAGTGACTGTGGGTACGAATTTCTTTAGGGACAAAGATGCAGAGTAGGGTACATCTGACTTTGATATTTAAAAAAAAAGATATAATCTAAATACATTAGTTTGATAATCAATCATAAAGTTTTATTAATAAATAAATTAAAAATACAGTCATTACAGTTCAAGTAAGAAACACAAATAGCAAATTATTGTGTGCCCTTACAACAATCACCTCTAACCAAAACCATCCTTGTAAAGCTTAACTTGTCATCTTGAGTCGACTCACCGATTTTCAATCTTCAGTGACCGTTAGCCACCTCAGTCGCCTTCTTTGCATAATATCTCCTGTACTTTGAGTCAACTTCAGTGAGATAGTATGTGCCTGGAGCTAAATGACTAGTGTCCTTGCTTGTCACATAGTCCTTGCCACCATATCTGTGCTCCATCACGTGCATGAGGTCGACGAATTTTTCTGGGGCCAACTACACATGCATTTTTTATGGTAAAGAAGTTGATATTATTTAGTAAAATAATATAATTTCTTTTCACAATAGGATTTAAGTCGTAGGCATTAGGATACACATTATACAGTGTTTGACACTTAACACATGTTTGGCAACGAGCTTTTTGAAGCTTCGAGGAGTTGGAATCTTTTTTAGTTTTGAAAAATAAGCTTCGAACCTTGTCTGGATGTAAGAGTTAGAGGCTTTTATAACGAAAAGTTCCAAAACAATAAGCTGCTTATGGAGCTTTTAATGTGTACAATTACATAAATATCTTAACTGACATTTTCTGTATATTGTTCTTACCATTTATGTTTCTCATTTCTTCGTCTTATGTCATTTTTCACTTACCTGCTTCAATTACTAGCCATTCTGTCAAACACCTCTCCAAAAATAAAAGATCCAGCTAACAGCTATTTTTAACATTTAATCCAGTTGACCCTTTTCATTTTTAGTGTTCTTTAAAATTTACCTCTTTTACCCATTATGAAACAAATAAAACCAGGATTGGCCCGTTTTGTCAAACACCTCTACAAAAATAAAGGCTCTAGCTTACAGCTATTTTTGCAAAGCATACCCTTAACCCAGTTGACCCTATTCACTTTTAGTCTTCTATATGTTTGACCTCTTTATCCGTCACCCGTTGCCAAACAAATAAAACCCGATGTTAATATAAATGAATTGAAGTTGCCAACTCTAGTCTGTGTTTATGGTCATTTAAAGTATAATAACATACCTCTGTCCTTGTCTTCAATTTATGTTCGATATTCATGACCTTTGCAATGTTTGACAGACTAAAAGGTGCTTTGCCCTCGGTAAGATGTAGTGAAAACATTGTGGCGGATAATCCACTCCCGTATGAGAACATCATTACACGGTTTCCATCCTGAAATTGGGAAAAGAACACAAACAGGTTCAGAATCTGTAAATGCTTAATAAGCGCAAAATTGTCAAAAGTGAAATATACCAGAGAGGTAGTCTTGTTGTGAATGAGGGAAGCAAAGGCAGCATATAAAGATGCAGTGTACATGTTCCCCAGTTGTTTGGGAATCAAAGTTCCTGGCTGAACCTTTTTATCATAACCAGGTTTTGCCACTTGCTGGGAGGCCTGTAGATCAATACGTAAGGCATAAACTTGTTGATCATATATATGTTATTTTATTTTTCTTACTTGATTTTAACAAAATGGTGTTAAGAGGTCAAAAGCACCTTTTCAAGATCACGGCTTTGGTAGCTCTCATCACCTTTTAAAGAAGTAAACGCCCCTAGCTTCTCTTTGGCAGATTCATCAACGGAGCTGAAAAGAACAAGAAATTGTTTGTTTCACAAATGGACAAGAATGAAAATGCATTTGACTTCACAAAAAACAAAAATAAAAAAGATCAAGCAAATTTGATCATCACCTGGCATTTCTAGCAACATCATCGAACACCAAGCGAGCAAAGCTCTTCTGTACCAACTGCATATATTCAAGAAAAAGTTTCAAGTTCGAGTATTCTTTGCGAATTCCTGAGTAGCTAGAAGAAGTCAGTTGAATAAATAACCTTGTTATATGGACTATGAAATACAAAATAGTCAGCATCAGCCATTGAAAATTGTTTGCCTTGCAATTTCTCGTACCTATAATTTGCAAGATTTGGTAAGATATCTTGTAATATAATTTATCTGGAGCCAAAATAAGCAGGAATCACTGTTTGTGTATCAAGAGAAACCTTACTTTTGACAGTATCCCTTGTAGCAAGAGTCGAGTGCCATGAGATAACAAGTTTGAGACAGCTTCCCATCCACAACCTACAAGAAACAATGTTCAGTGGTCAGAACTACAAGTAGCAATGCTGTTATTTTGACCCTTATGTATAATGGGTCCAAAAGTCACCTGAAGGCTGTTCTTAATGCATAAACCTCATAATATCATTTTTTTTTCAAAAACTAGCATCATGGTACACCAACTATTTGTAGAAAAAGTAAAATTTCTTTTTGCACAAGGAGTTATTTTGGTCTTCACCTAAATAAACTAAAATTCTGCTAAGAGGAGGGATTGAGGAATACCGGATATTCACTTGCAAGATCAGGCTTGTAGAAATCATAAGCATGGGACATATGACTTGCCCTGAATTTGCTTTCAAATGCAATAGGTGCATCAGGGCCTATAAGCATAGCAACCGCGCCTGCTCCTCCTGTTGGTCGAGCTGGTCCCTCAGCATAAACCTGGTCAAAGTGATTTTCCAGTAAGCATTTTGACTGGTTTGGATCAAAAGTTGTACTACAAATTAAATAAGTACGCAATAGATATACCGCACTGTCTGTGGCAACAACCAATCCGTATCGCCCATCCCATGAACTACTTTCCACCCAATTCACGCAGTTAAATAATGCTGCGGTTCCACCATAGCATGCATTGGTTGAATCCACTCCTTCAATGTCAGTATTTCCACTTTCCTCAAAGATTTTCATTAGGAAAGTCTTGATGGATTTGCTCTTGTCTATCACAGTTTCACTGCCTACTTCCAGCCGACCAATTTGTTTTGGATCAATTTCATACTTCTCAAGTAGTGAAGTGACAGCCGTCAATCTGAAAATGAAAAGGTAGTAACGATCATATATTCATATGTAGGCAAAAGAACTGAACACTAATCTAAGAAAGTGATTTTCAACTTGGACAGTCAAGATTTTTAAATTTTAATCAAGCAAGTACATCATAGAGCCCTTGATTATGAAACTTAAAGATGCCACCTCTTTCAAACTCATAGTGCGCAAAATGTGATAAGATAATAAAAGTGTCCTCGTTACATCAGTAGTTGTGACATACACTGTCATGTTACTAGAAACAATATCACTGCCAATAATCATGAATAAAAGAGCAGAAACGCCAAAGGCTATGCATTTTTTACACACAAAGAAATAAACATAGATACTTGAGAAAAAGGTACGAACCCCATAGAGATGACATCTTCAACCTCTGAACAAAATGCCATGCAATCCTGTCCCAGACCGATGGTGTATTTTCCTTTACTTACTCCATCAAAATTTTCTAGGGTATCCTGTAAATTAATTACCAAATAACAATTAAGACCTAGTTTCTAGTAATGGAACATAGCATTTAGATTTACCAACAACTAAACACCATATATGAGGCAAACACAAATATGGTGCACAGAAGTCTTCTACTTCAGATAGACAACAAGAGAGTAAACCAACCAGTAGTTTACAACCAATAAAACTCGAAAAAGATCAAGCAGAAGATAATCTTATTAACAGACTCTGCTTGTCAAATGTCAACCTAGCAACTTAACTATTTTTATCCTTGAAATACTTTGATGTTTCAAGTAAACACTTCTTCAAAACAAATTTTTTTAAGCAGAAATGAAAACAGGTTTCATTATATGGTCATGCTAGCTATGATGAAGTCTATATCCTGGGGGTTCACTTGTACATTAGTGGAAGTAAAGTCCCATGATCTTCGAGTCGCAAATACACCACATAGGCAACATGAAGACACCAAGTATGCCCCTCATGAATTGCCACGAAAACTTACTTTGCGGAAATACCAAGAACATCCTAGAAGACACCAAGATGCTCATAATATCCTAGAAAACTTTCTTTGAGAATATTCTTGTATCTTTTGGAACTCTTAGGATACTTGTAGGTCATGCTCATAATATCTAAATCTTTCCTTACCTCACTCAACTCAACAAACAGATTTTGTTATGCTCTGTAACACTCAAAATATGGATTCAAATTCTTGGATCCAGATTCCAGACATCAAATTTATAGGGGGTCAAATATAATAAAGTCAAACATGGGTACTGATAGGGGTACGTATAACAACCACTTGTCCCAAATAGTGATGCATATGATTAACAATTAAAGAAAACTAAAAAACAGGAAAATTCATAAGCTCGTAACACTATATTTCTTCTTGAATCGATTACGCATGTTAAATTAACCGACAATCTTCACTCATTTTTATTCTATTTTTGGTGAATTACAACATCCTCTATTCCAAAAGTATAACTCTTTCCCTAAATCCAATTCAAACAATAAGTTCTCCGATAACAAGACAAGCACAGAGTTATTCCGTTTTTCGGTTTTACGGAAACAGCATTAAGAGTTTATATACTCATAAAATAGCGAATTCAATCCGCTCGAAAAACACAGGCTTCTAGCTCTACCGTACAATCGTACTGATGCATAGATCACTGAAGTAAAAGAGGTAAATAGAACAAGAATACCTGTTGGATACAAGTAGGAGGGAAGTAGATTTCCATGGCGAGAATTCCAACGTTTTGAGGAGCCATATCTGTTCCCAACTGTTCTTCGATCTTCAGTCTGTTATTATAATCAGAGATTAACTGAATCACAAGTGCGATAATTAGCAGATCGAAGGAAGAATCAAGGATCTCAACTTGTGTTTATCGATTTTTGATTTGATTTCACGCCGAAAGAAGAGAATCTTTTCTCAGCAAGTCGGGAGAAGGGTGTGGGGGCGTTACATGCTGGTGCTGCATATTTATAGCAATCACATTCACGAGAGCTTGCTGACTGTGGATTTCCCTGCTACTTAACCCTCCGCTTTTCAATTATTTACTCTCTTTTGCCATTATTAGTTATTTTTATTTTTTTTTCATTTAATTCGCAATAATTTGGTGTGTGTTTTACTGTTTTAGTTAGTACTACTAATCTACTAAATCTTACTTATGCCGAAATAATCAACAAAAGCATAACATTTATGATGCAAAGTCATCATCGGCTTTGACTAAGGGAAAGATTTTTGAAGGTACATGATGTTTATTTTGTAAACAATTGATATATCAGTGTATTTGGCACGCAATTTCTTAAAATTTGTAGCTTTTTTAAAAAGAAAAAACTATAACTCTTTCGCGGATTGAGAAGTTCGTAAAAAATTTAGACAAAAAAAATCGTCATTTTTATCAACATTTTTTTTATTTTACTAACTTTCTTTTATTTTTACCAATTATTCAAGGGTTTAGTTTATCAAAATGTATCCAAGTTGTCATGTTTTGCTATTGTATGTATTAGACTTAAAAAATTTCTATTGTATATATCAAACTTTTAATTTGTCTCTATTATGTGTATTAAATTTTCTATTGTATGTACTAAACTTATAAGTTTTTTACTTTTTTATGTAACCAAAATACATACAATAGCAATAAATTAAAAGTTTGATACACACAATAGAAACTTTTAAAATTCGATACACACAATAGCAAAACGTAAAAACTTGGATACATTTTAGTGAACTAAACCTATTATACAAATACACTTTCAAAATTTTGTAATACATGCAACCTAAAATTAATTATGTCAAGGTTTCTTTCATTCTTCTCTAAATCAAAAACATAAATTCAAATTAGTTACCTTTATTTTTTTAATTCAATACTACAAAAAAAATATTTTTCTTTATTTATACTCTCTTTTTTATTTACTCTATTGTTTTAAAATTTTGAACAAACTCGTAAATACAATGTAACATTGTTTTAGAAAATAACATTTAACAGTGCTCACGACTTTCTCATGGAAAAGCATGGAGGCACCACTATTTAAAGGCTTTGCGTTGTCAGTATATGTGGGGCTGTTGCTATTTCTTTACACCCCTCTTTTATTTATAATTTTTGTGATAGTGTAGAATTTACGGAATACTAAGCTTTGAGGATAATATTTTATTTTTATTACGATTATAACAACGATATATTGAAAAAATAAGCATACATTCTTAATCATAGTATAAAATTATGACTAACAATTCAACTAAGGAGTATTTTGACTAGATTAAATAGATGATCTATGAGTTTATTGTGTGATAAAAACACAATAAATCTATTAAATAAATTCTTTATAACAAATTTTATATATAAGTTTTTGAGTTTAATATGAGGATAATACACAACAACAATAACAACTATACTCGATCCCATATGAGTAGGGTATAAAGATGTAAAATAGACAATTATATATATATATATATATATATATATATATATATATCAAAAAAAATTACTGGTTAGTTTAGTTATTTATTTGGAGATCCAGCATGTACTTACTTTGGGTGAGTTAGAGTAGACGTAGTGGATGGTGTTTCCCAAGTGGTGAGTCCACCACATCCATCTATTTTGCAAATTGTCACTCCACCGCGCTATGGATGTGGTTTAGATGTGGTATTTTCCATATATCTGAATCCTGTGTGGTGTTAATAACGGGTATTATGTGGGTTTCAAAATTTGATGTGGTAATAAGTAACCACTACGGGGTTAAGTGGTGAGCTAAGTGATAAGAGAAAAAAGCTGACATGGCTTAGTGTGGTGGGGAGTAACCACCCCCCACTCTTAGTCCATCAGTAAAGCCTTACCCGAAGGCATTCGGGTTCCCCTGGGTTAGGTGGGTTCCTTCGGGAACACCCCTACGCCCTCTTCGGGTTCCGCCATTCGGGTTCCTCTTCGGTTT
>JAUEJL010005363.1:0-10275 GCA_032274825.1 Drosophyllum lusitanicum | reverse complement strand
AAATGGATTTCTTAAATATATAGATTGCTAAAAGGTTTTGCTGGAGACGCTTTTGTGTATTATGATTGGACTATCTCTTACATCACAGCCTCACACTTGGTGGTATACGACAGGTTTTATTTAATCATAAAATTCTATCTCTTACATCACAACCTCACACATTTGTTTTGATTTGAACATACGATATGTAATTTATTCTTTACAATCTCTTCACTAAGTTACATAAAAGAATATGTTCCTAGACTGCGAAGGAATCAGTGTTATTTTTTAAACCCCATCATGTTCAAAGGAGGTATGGAATATCAATATATATGCTTAATTTTCTAGGAAAGGTAAAATAATGTAGTATTGATATTTTTATAACAGGAGATTCTGGGAGATTGTGGCCGCGCTGCTATTCAAACACAAGGCTTTACAAGCAATCCTTTTGGCTCCACCTTTGTCTATGGGTACCAAAATGTTGCTTTTGAGGTAATTTTCTTACTTTTAATATGAAAAAATGGTATGTTATTGATGGCATAATCTTCTTTTTTATATTTTCCTCACGCATCTTGTATATCGTTTCTTTATGTAATCTCTCAATGTTTACATATTAAATATAAGTTTGCTTATAACTTTTTGTAGCTATGCGCAGGTCATGAAGAACGGTTATATTGCTACCGTGACTCTTTTCCAGTCGTTCTAAATTGTTTATGGTACCACACTTCTGCGCATCTTTTTCTTCGTTATTTTTGGGTTAGTACTGTTTTAGCTATAGAGCATTCATTTGACAAAATTTATTTAAATTTTAATAACTTTGTGTTTTGGTGTTGTGGTGCTTTGAAAGTTTGTTTCGTATCCAGAATAAGTCCCCCTTGGTTAAGTATGTAGTTAAGGTGTGCAAGTTATTACTGAAGGTCAATAAGTGTATTGATTTTCTTTAAAATTTCGCAATATAAATAGCATCTTTAGTTTGTTTGTTAAAACGTTGATGTAAAGGTAACCTGCAACCAAAAATTTCACTATGTTGTATTGCTTAGCGCCTTACTAAGATATTGTTTATCTTATTCTCTATTTTGGTACATTTTCTTCAGTACATTCATGGCCTACCAGCTCCAGGAGTTCATTGTTTTCATCGCCCAATACCAATTCTTCAGGATACTGGGTTCTTTCTTCTTCCTATATGTATAATTTAAGGCTTGGTATTTTGTTTATAAGTAAACACATACCATTGTTTTGGTGCTAATGGTTTCAAACCCCAAGGGGTTGGTAGCAAGTCTGGTGCTTCACAAAGCATCATGTCTTTGAACCCTGATGTGTGTATCAACTCCTTAAGGGAAATGTATGTGGGTCTAATGGTCTGAAACTCTTTTGAGCTATGTCACAGGGTGTTTTACACAGGTCATGCAGACTAATTGGGGACAATGGTTTCGGTGTTTCATGATAAAAAGAGTTGCTAATCATTGTATTTGTAATTCTATGGCTTTTAGGAACTTGGGCAGGAGAGAGCATACGTCAGTAAGACCGTGTTCACGTTTGTCTTTCTATCATTTTTCTTGGTAATTATGCTTTCTTTTTCATGTGTTGAAAATTTCATTAGTTAAAGTAATTTATTTTTGGTTCTGCTTTACTTTCCAACTTATTTTGCATTTATGACTGTTATGTACATTTTGTCCTGATCCAGTATTTTGAACCGTTTGACCTTTCTTCTGGTACAGTGGACCTTTCATCCTTTCATATTCAAGAGCAAGAAGATCTACACAGTTCTAATATGGTGCAGGGTCCTCGCGTTTTTAGTTGTAAGTGGCAATTTGTACGAGCATATTTACACAGTTTCACAATAAATGCTTATGTTTTTGTTCTTTTGGGTAAAGTAAGCTAAAGGTTTATTAATTTCAAGGACTACTTGTCAAGAAAATAGGCCCTGTCACACTGTTTTGATTGGTACTCATAATTGACACACACATGTATATGTATGTATTACTTTTACACATAAGCACTAATACACAATGAATAGCTTTGGACATCTTATTCCCCATACATACATAAATACATATCTATATGTATGTATCTATTATATGTATGCATAGATGTGATAATGTATGTATGTATGTTCTGTATACATAGACACAATGAATAATTTTTTGTTAAAATCTGATCCCCCCACATAGACACAAATATCTATACCCATGTATCTTTTATATGTATGTGTAGATGTGATAATTTATGTATGTATGTTCTCAAGTTTTGAGTTTTCTGTTGGGAGTGGAAGTTTGATGGCTCTGAGCGTTATCACATTTATACAATTCCTCCACACATGTTTTAGTTTTAATAGCAAGTTTGTTTGGGATATTAGATGTTCTTTTTTTTGTGGGTTCATTAGACCCTTCCAAAGTGGAACAATTTTATTTCTTTTGAGACACCCCAATGATAATTGCAACATTATCTCATATTGCGTATACTAATAGTAGAATTACCTACTTACCCATTTTCATTCCTGTACCTTATTTATGATAATCAAATGTATTCTATATTAGTTTGTCATTATGGAGGTTTTAAAGGCATATGAGAGATAATTTAAGACTTAAAAACCTCTGCTCCCCTTAGTTGTTATAGTTTCATGGGACAGAAGAGTAGCCTTATTTAGAAACTGTTCAGCAATAATACATTAGCAAGTAGGTTTTTTTTATAATAGACTATTACACAGATTTGTTTCTGTGATGTGATGGTTAGTGTGAGACCTAGTGTTATCTATATTTAATGAGTTAACCCTGTGCCATGCAGGCTTGCCAATTTCTTCGTATCATTACATTCTACTCAACTCAACTGCCTGGTCCAAACTACCATTGCCGCGAGGTATCTGATTATATTTTCTATTTGTTTGTTTGTTTAATTTGTAAGTTGAAAATGTTCATGCAATGGCCTCAATGTCGCCCCAACTATTGTTGAAATCTTTGTCCATGATTGATTGTGGGGTTCACGGCTTGCAACGCTGCCTCGCCCGGATAATACATCTTTAGTTAGTTAAGATGCAATCAAGATCATATTTCGTGAAGACTTATACTTCAATTAGATGCAGATTCATTAGAAGTATAAAGAAAAACTATTGCGCACTCTTTTCCAGTTTCTACATCTAAAAAAGAAACGTGTTTGCAACAGTGTTATAAAAGTAGTGTTACAAAAGTTATTCCTCAGGAGACCTGTTCTTACACATGGGCAATTGTACGTCGCAGAGTGAAGTGTTAAAAATAAAAAGGGGTTGAAAGTTTTGATTTGTGACAACAACGACGATGTCACTAGCAAAACAACAAACGTAGTATATAAAGCTCTTCAAAAATTTAGTTCTATTTCTTACATACGCACTTTATATTCTTTGTATATGTAGACTTAGCATTTCTTTATAAGATTTTACTTATCTCAATTGCTCATATAATAATCCTTTGTGGCTAATTGATTATGTCAATACATATCTTCAAATTGTTTACAAAATTACAGTTTTTTGTACTTCAAAAATTATTCCGTATATGATATTATATTTTTTTAAATTTACTTCTGTAATAGTCGTGATTCAACGGGTCCATAAGCTAGTTATAATATAATTTGTTTTTTCTCTCTAATTCAAAAACACAAAATAAATTTTTATTTAAAAAATTAAAACTATTTTTCTCTTATTTTCTTTTCTCCTTTTTAGTTTTTATTTTATTTAAATCTCGGGAACACAAGGCAAGAGAAAAGAAAAAGGGGTAACAAAGAAAGTGGAATCAGCCGAAAAAATTGAGAGATCGATAACCGGAGGAAGGAGAAGATGATTGGCGAGATCGCCGATGGAACATCGGAGAACCACCAGCAAGAGAAGCCATGGCATTCCTACATTTCAGAGGATCTACCTCGTACGGTGCAGGAATCCGCCGATTCCGCCATTCGCTCCGCCCGCTCGCTACAGCAGAATTCGTCCACCCAAATTAGGACACTTCAGGTACTCTAGCCATATGAAACTCATGTTCGCGTGTGATTCATTGCTCATATAGCTTTCCTTATAGTTAGGGCTTCGTAAACGGGATGAATGTTTATCTGCGAGAATTCGATTAGTTGCAAAAACTATGTTTTGCGAAGGAGAACACAAAGGATTAATTTGATAATCTGAATTTAGAAATGTGAGCTCTAGCGCACTCTGTCCGTATGCATTTATGCGTGCCTCTCTGTTTCCATGTTCTCGCAGAGTTGCAGGTGAGCTTGTTTCACATGGACGATGATTATTTATCATCGAGTATTTATGTTGTTAGTCTGATAATAGCTTATACTCACGCATATTATATCTAAAACAATGAACAAAACTATATATAAATGATTAAGCATGATAAAAGTTTCTGTACACATGGTGATAATTTTTGGCGGGGTTAAGAAGGACATCTACACAAGATGATACTTTCTGCATATTACTGTAGTATCTAACTAGATCATAAAGATTGTTCCTTAGTAAGTTAGTATCATAAACTTAATTAAAGATATAGATATGGTGGCTGAAGATTTAAATACCTACATAGCTATTTGCCTATTTCTATTCCCCCCCTTTCTCTCTCTCTCTCTCTCTCTCTCTCTCACACACACACACACACACACACACACTTGAGAATAGATTTAGGTCCATTTGAAGTCTCCTATAGAATTTTAAATACATAGTTAAACAAAACATGGTAGTAATCAAGATATGCAGTCGTAGTCTACTTACACTGTTACACAGGTTACGAGATTCTGCCTTTCGACCAAGTACCGCCTTCTTTGAATGACACCGCCCTGACAAATATTTCATTGAGGGTAGGATTGGATTGCCACATATCCCAAACAGAACATTGTAACTTTCCATTCCTTTGAAAATGATCAAGTCGTGTGTTTCACCAATCAAGAACCAAACACTGGCAATTTTTTTAAATGTATACGCCTATTCATCATAACTTCAAGCCAAATTAGTGCTTTCTCACTCCATTATATGTAATCAGATATAAATTTTGCCATTTTTAGTATGTTCTGCACTATCATTTATCAGTTAAAAATCACGTTGCATTCCTGTAACGCCCTTTGGTGTTTGATTTCTACTATTTGGTTGTTTGTCTAGCTTACCCATCCTTTTTTTTCTATTATTAACATCAGAAAGCTGGGAAAGGTTGGGCCAATTTTAGTTAACTCCTCGATATTAGTGATCATGCATTTGATTTTTCTTTTCCATTCTACTAATATTGTTTGAACTTGTTTTAAGTTGATTCTCATTTTTACCTTCAGGATCATGTACATCAATACACAGCACTGTATAGAAGTTATGAAGGCTTGGTCTTCAATAAGATCAAAGGTGGCCTTTTTGCGAACTAGCAAAGCTATTCATCATGATGCAAAATCAATCAAAGTCAATATCACCTTGTTATTTTCCTTAGCACAAATATTTCTTGAACTTTCTGTTACTTCACTTATTAAGCAGATTATCACCTTGTGCTGATTGGGTCGACATGTTCCTAAAACGTACTGCATATTCTATTTTTGGAAGCATTGCGAAGACGTAGAGGATGACTTGATGTTATGTTGTTTCCATGGCAGTTTAAACCTGTCCAGTTTGCTTAAATTTAGAGTCTAGGAATGTAAATGCTTGAGCTAGATAATGTGATATGCGCACACGCATACACGTCCTCTCTAGCACACATATCCATTCCTTTTTTTAAACAATGATTCCCTGATCAGTAAATATTCCGTGCAAAGTGACACTTTTGGAACTGTGAGAAATTTCTTAATACCCTGCTGGAAGTTGTATTTTTGAGTCCTACATCTTGTCAGTAGTCATTTTTATTGTGTAATTGGTTATGGATGCATGTGATAACTCATCAGCGATGCCATATTTTAAAGGCTCTGTTAGGTTTCTTGTTATTAGTTTCTGGCTACTTTTATTTCCCACTAATTTAGTCATCCTTCTCTCGTAATTTTGTCATAACAGATCAGATCATGATTGCAAGAGAACACTCAACTTTGTCTGCTGGAATTGCAATCACAGCTGGTCTTCTCTTGATGAGAGGTAGCAAAAGGATCTTTTTTCATTTTTATCTTGAACTTGTTGCATAAGGTTTCCTATGTTTCATTCTTTTTTGTAAAAGTAAGGCTACTATATATACTTTCTATGATGTTCATAAGGGTTTTCTTGAAAGAAGCACTGTTTCTCCAAGTAGTTTTGCGCTTCTTTTGAGTGCTTTAAATATTTTGCTGTCAACTGAAAGTCAAACTTTTGTCAGTTAGCACCTGAAAAGATGTTTTTATGGACGAGTTGATTTACCTTTTAAGGTCTTTGTTAAAAATGTGGCTTCAGGCTTGTAGTTGAAGTGTAAATGGCATGATTGGCTTATTTATACCCCTTCTTGATTTTCTATGTGCAGGACCTAGAAGGTTCTTATTCCGTCGTACTTTGGGTCGATTTCAGTCTGAGGAGGTACTTACTCTGCCTCAGTTTATCTTCTGGATTGTAATTAGAGGTGGCAAGATGGATGGGTTGGGTAACAAGTCGAAATGAGTTCGGGTTGAAACAGGTCAAAGAGGGCAGGGTCAGGTTGGGCTGTCCGGCAGATACTTTTTGTCAGACAGTTGGCAATTTTCAACCTGTTGACCCTTTTCTTCTTTAGCTAAATCTTATTTTTTAACCCATTTAATATGAAACACAACCCATATCGGCAAATTCATAAGTAATTAGGTCGAAATTGTCGTCTTTGCGTATGATCTTACAGATTTTCAGATACAGTATTTCGATGTCATATCTTCCTCCTGAAGCATTCTTTTGGTTGCATTGTACATGCAGGCACAGATTACAAAAGCTGCAAACAACGTGAACCATCTAGCTATTTCGGTTCAGTTAATGAAGAAAGAGAGTGAAAAGCTACTTGAAAGGGCTGCTCTTGCTGAAAAAGAGATGACTTATGGCTATGGTGAACTAAGGTAGATTCAATACCGTGCAATTGCAAGAATTTCTATTTTTGATGTTTATTGGGCTGGACCAGCAAACTGGAACCGGACTGACTATATTCAGTCCGTTTTTTTGTTTTGGGATTTCTAAGATACTGGTTCTCAATGGTGGATATTTGCAAATTGGTTCTCTATTCGAAACTACTTTACAGGCTAGAAAAACTTAAATATTTATATAATAATAATAATAATTTTTAATAACCAAAATTAATTACAAATATATGTAAAGAGTATATTAAATAACAAAAAATAATTTTAAACGTGTATACAAATTATAAGAAAAGTTAACAGTATGTCAAAAACTATTTTACATAAGTCTAACACTCTAACTTTAATAAAATTCATCAATAACAAAATTTGTAAATTCAATTATATATATAGTTATATACACGTCTATATGTAATATAAAGCTCTATAAGAGTTCAAGTCGAGTACTTATAAGCTCAAGCTTGGCTCGTTATATATTTTAGGCTCGAGCTTGAACTCGATAAAAGCTCGACTCGAACAAGTTCAAGCTTGAGCTGAGCTGAAGTATCTCGATAAAATCTCGGCTTCTTTGCAGGCCTAATTTAGCATGTAATTAGACAGATTTGGTATAAACAAAACTGGATACATATTGAGTTGTCTATAAAGTACTTGGGCGGCCTTAATGAAAAATTTTGAATACTTGGGTTAGCCGCTTTATACCTTATCGGCTTATCCCTATGTTAGGATAACTCACTTATGTTTTCAAACTATATTACCCCAAATTTGTATTCTGTTTATGGTCTGGTTTGCTACTGAACCAGTTCTATGCTGGAGCAGAACTGGTTTAGATTGGCCTGGCTCTATTAGTCTTAAGTTTCCAGTCCAGTTTAGTCCCGATGAACACCCTTGATTCATATAAACTGTATTATGCATAGTTTTGCTGAAATTTCAAGCGACTTGCTGGTTCATATAATCATAATTACAAGTGTCTTTGAGATATTAGTTTCTATCACAAGATTTTCTTTAGTGGAAAGCTAAAAGTTGATTTCAGAAGTGATCCTATCTATTGTGTCATGATGGAAGGGTATCTTAGACATCTGATTTATTGTCAGATGACTCAGATACTTCACCAATATGAGTATAGTCAGTTGTTGTAGACTTGTAGCTTTCATCCACACAGGGAGCATGTAATATGTTACAATCAAGCAAATTTATTTTAATATGTAGGAATACTGGAGGTCAGATTAAAAGTCTTGCTAAATCAGTTCACAAGGCTGAAACTCAAGCTAATGGTAAGCTTATCTTGTCCTCTTTTTGACTCACATCACAAGGGAAATGTTTGCAACTAGCCTTCAAACCTAATGTTTTGCTGATTACCGGATATCAAATAGATTGCCTGGAAAGAAAAATAAGAAATGGAAGTGAAAAGTAAAAGGAGGGTGGGTGGTAATTCACTTATCAAATTTTATAAATTCATATCGAGGGGTGTTTGAAACTGTTTATGTGATATTAAATAATCACCATCGTATAATCATTTGTAGCAAAATATGCTGCAGAAGATCGTGTTGGATGTGATATAACTGTTTTGACAATAACTTTATCCACTATGAAAAAAATTTATTTGTTAAACAATTTTTTTGTTTAAAAATGTATCCTATATAATCCCAATTTCTTTCTTAATAGTAGTAAACAATGAAAATATGGTATAAATTAGCAATATTTGATAAGTAATAGCAATATTTTCTAAATAATCAGTTTTGTTGCAAGTGTGAAAGTAATTATCCGAAACTGATTATTTGACAAGCTAGTCATTACTGAATCACGGTATCTAGACACTGAAAACTGATTTTTATGATATTAAATTTAAGTAGCAAAATCAGATAATAATCTCTATGATGTCACCTTTAAGCACTCCCTATAATAAGTTTTGTTCTTGCAAGATTGAAGATGTCCTTACCAATGTATTCAGCTGTGAAAAAAGAATTTTCTTTTATGTCTTGTTCATTTAACAGATCTCGTGGATGATCTACGAGAAATTCCTGGTAGAGAAGCTTTGCGACTTCGAGCAGAGGTAAATCTCACACACACATTAATCATGAAGTTTGTTTCAAGCACTAGAGGTAGTAAATGGGGCGGGGTTGGTTGGCCCAAAGCACTTTTGTGCATTAACTATTCATTTTCTGCGACTCCATTCTTGTGATCCATTTCTTTTTATGCTATCAATTATTATATAAGTTTGACCTTTATTATATAAGCTCAACCTGAATTGACCCATTCATAAATAAATGAGTTGAAAGTGTCACATGTAACAAACTCTAAATTCCGGGTTCTACTCATTGATCAGGTTGCTAATATGGCATCATCTCTGAAAGACAAGAGGCTTGCTATGAGCAAAAGGATATTGAAAATATCTGAATTGGGTGTCCGCGTATAATTTGGATAGCCATTATGATGCTGCAGTTTTGCTTACTTTACCATAATTTTTTTTATCTTGCACCGCTATATTTTTGGGGATTGAAACTGATGCTTCATAGCTCTCACAAGTTTACGGGTTGGTTCTAAATGATTATATTTAGTGGTGTTAATAATGGCATGCTGATATTAGTTGGCAATACGTTTGGTTTTTGCTAGTGTCGTCTTTCTCTTGTACTGATCAGGTTTACTGTTGTATTTTGTTCATTGCCTGTTTTGGGTATATCTTTCTCCACAGTTGAAATGGACATACACTCTCTTTATTGTTGTATTCTTGCAATTTGCGAGAACAGACCATATCGACCAACAGATGACTTATCTTTTGCTAATAACGGTCAGTTCTCATGGCTCGAGTCTAGCGCATTACTAAATAATATGAATCTGGTCAGACTCATCCGGAATTAGCATGCCATTTTTTAACACTTCAAAATGGGCTACGTAGGATCTCAGTGGATGTGAGAATCTACTAGTGAGGTCTAAGTTTTAGGCTCGGTCATTTGAGTTCAAAACTCAGTAGAGCCAGAAGAGTGAGCAATAGCACAAAAGTTTTTGTAACACAAGATTAGTATTTAGAGCCTCCATACCGGAGGTGTGATGAAGCTCGTCATCATCCATAAGTGGCTCGTCCTGGCTTGTTCCCTTTAGTATTGTATTTTTTTAAAGGTGAGACTAGTCTTGATAGTCATTACTAGATAAAGTCAAATGAGCAATGGCAGGTTGGCAGTCACTATATATAGCACCAACATTAAATTGAATCTTTTTTTCTTGTACCGCAAATTAGTGGTGAGCATGGGTCGGTTTTGACCCCTAACCGAACCGAAACCGATAATATCGGTTATGTTGTTTTTCAAACCGTTGGGTATCGGT
>JAUEJL010005352.1:0-10276 GCA_032274825.1 Drosophyllum lusitanicum | reverse complement strand
ATTAATTACTCAAGAAAAGAATTGTGAGAAGCATATATACAGGGTCGATGCCCTAGCTAGCTAGCAGGTCTTTCTCATGATGATCAAGTTAGATCAAACCCAACTGATTGACTAACAATGTAAGTAAACGAATTACATGCTCAAGATAAGTACATCAACCTTAAACAAGATCTTGTTAAACATATTTAGCCACTTTAGACACACTTTGATGTATTGTGTCATGCTAATGTATTCTTTAATTGATGTATTATTTTGGCATTATGATTTTAAAATTTTAATGTAATTTTTACCTTTTTATTATAATTATGCAATTTTTTTAATTGGTGTAACTTTTTATAAAGTGAAACTAAATAAAAGGTTGGTCCAAAAATTCAATATAATGACAAATATTACTAACTTACAACTTTTTTTGAACCGCAACGAAATTTTAATTAAAAAAATGCAAGACACCAGAAAAATACAAATACCAAATTACATCTTATTTAAAGGATCACAACACCAAGTGGTTACTAACTTACAAGTAGAATGAAAAAAAGAGTCACGATGGACGGTACATGATGAAGCTAATGTGATTGTGTAAAGGATACGGTCATCATAATACTTCAGTTTTTTTTTTTTTTTTGGTCTTTAGAATGGCCAAAGCAGCCAAAATCGATGTTACTTTTGTTATTATGTTATTTTTATTTCTAATGGGTTGTTTTGTATTTATATAAGTTCGAATTTTTGTGGTTTAAACGTCAGGTTGTTTCAAATTATCGATCATGTAATATTCATTGTTTTTTACATAAACTCCAAAACACTAATTAAAAAACAAGTTCTGATTGGAAGATTATGAATAATTATACTTAGTTATGACTTATAGTTATCTTATTTTTGTAATGAATGTTTTTTTATACACATAGTTTTGTTTTTTTAGTAAAATATAATTATCGTATGGCAAGTTGTACAGTGATTCCAAGAATATTCTTGGCTCCAAGCATATTATGAGCAGAAGGAATCTACATTAGAAGCATTTTAAGAAAATAATATATTTTAACTGATTAGTGAGGAAATCAGAAAGGTGTACGAGAGCCGTGTATTAGAAGCTGGTGATAATATTTAGCAATTAGCATTAACACTGTCTCGGTGAGGAAAAGGTAGGGAAAATAAGGAATTTAGGAAGCAAAATGAATTTTGGCATGTTGTCTAGATTTTTTTAGGAGGGAAGAGAATATTTTGGAAGGAAAATTCTTTCTAATTTTCTTTGATAATTTTTCTCTCAAAAGTTAGAAAAGATTTTTGAAAGAAAACGAAACAAAAAAAAACATTTTATAATTTTCTTTTCTTTTTATTTAACTCAAGAACATAGTGTAAGGATGTTCATCGGATTTTATTCGTTCAAGTAGTTGGAAAATTATAATCCAGGTTTTATTGGACGAGTACTTATTGTTATTAGAGACCAAATCAACTCAATATATATACGTACCCTACTCAAAAGGAAGTGGTCACACATGAATCAGATGACAACTAATCTGCTCATAGGCACATCAAATTTTTTTTCGTTACCCCGAATTATTAACTTAACATGTAAAAGGAATTCTAAGATTTAGTCACAATCGCATTCTGCCAGTTTGCCCAACATTTAGTCATAATAGTGCTTTCCACAAAAGAAACTGTCATGATAGTATGAAAGGAATTCTAAGTTTCTAACGTTAATTCGTGATCTACCAATTTGGCCAGCATTTATTCACAATCAATGAACTTCTAACAAATTCAAAACTAGCATATGGTTTTCGGTAAAGATAAGGTCATAAGATTATCGTTCGCAAGGCTCGATTCCCCCTTGAAAAGAACATCAGCTTGTTTTGACGAAGCGAAAAAAGGAGCAAGGAAGAATATTCAGTTTGAGACTATAGGATTCATGTCTGGTCATGGATGTTCAAAATGGTCACTAGTACAGAATTATCACAACCACAAGGAGTAGTAGTTGAAATAACTGTTATATGGTCTTAATTATTTAGGTTGTTCATGTGTTATAACAATCATATCATATATTTTGAGCTGTTTGGATGAATAATTGCCATCTAATCCCTAGATATATTGCAAATAATTTAATGGACGGATTAAGATGGCGTATATTCATATATCTCTATGCAGTATGTTCTTTTCTCTAATCAAGTAAAAGAGTGAAGGAGGGAGGGTTATAATTCTTTCCCATCAATAAGACATAAGAGAAATTTTTTAGCCCTTAGACAAACCATATGGCATGAACACCAGTTAACATCAAAGCCAAGTAAGTTTTACAATCACTGACACTATATGTTGTACAAGTAAAGCATTTATTAGACAGTTAACATCAGGTGGGTCAGCTGTGGAAGATTTACAGTGTCTGCTTACTGTATAAGGGACTACTTTCAGGTTATGTTAAGCAAGTTTAGCAACACATTGGTTTCATGTAAAAGAATGAGCTGTCCAGATGCTACCTCTAGTCAAATGCATAAGGGTCATCTGCATATGGGTCCAATGATCCTTCTGTGAATAGATCACCTATGTTAGGAGGATTCTGTTGACTCCCTCCCTTGATCCGCTGTTCAAAATATTTGCATTGCAAACTTCATATAAATACCCAAAACTGTAACTATTCCAACACACAGAATGGGGTGACTAAGACTTGTAGTTACCATGATAACATCTCTAGGGGTATTGGCTTTTGGTGTTCCCCTTTTGTTCTTTTTTGGATCCTTCCAGAAGATAAAAAGAAAATGTGAATACAGATTCACAATTAGAGTAGATGTGACAGCACTTGCTTCAGACAGGAATACTGTAATACCTGAAACATGATTGTACTTTTTGTCTTTCGGCGCTTTGTGATTGTTGCACCATGGGATGTTTCCACTTCATATTCATGGTGAGTTACCTGTTATTTCCATGATAGTAATCCAGAAAGTGGCATCTCAATTGAGCCCTTGAGTTTCAGTTTAGTACACATAAAATGAAAGAACTACACATGCAACTGAAGATTGCTATTTTTAAACATGCGGGCATTTAATCAATCTCTCTTTGAAGTCTAAACCAATCCGACTTCCCGACCCAAAGAAAGAAACATTGCTTATTCAAACACCAACCAGACTGTCATCAGTTATAAAGAACGGAAGGTGTTCCCTGTTTATGTTACCCGCGGAGAGCCAAGCCTTTGGCTCAGATATACGCGGCCTAACTGATATACCCGTGGTTGTTTCCGAAGCACGCCCTGGCCAACCCTGATTGAAACCTCCATGGGACTACAACTCTTGACCTCCTATAGGGGACAAGTGCTCTACCCGGAAGGCCATCAAGAGATGGTTTGACAGTCATTAGTTATATTATTCTTACTCTATCTTTTGCATACTTTCCATAAAATGAGAGCTATAGTAGGTACCATTCTCAACTAATGGGATATAGAAGTCAGGTGCGACGGTCAGCTCAGTCAGAGCGGAAGCGGTCTATAGTAGGCAAGATTATACGTATGTATATGTATATGTATATGATGTATTATGTATATGCAGACGTGGATATAGAGAGTACTTCACCTTTTTACTATGCTTCGGAATGCTAATTACATTTCCTGTTTTACCCTTCTCTGCTTTCTTCAGCATGTTTGATACTGGTGGTTGTGTTGCATTTATGTAAGGCAAATCCTACATACAAGAGAAAGAGAACTAATTTCATAAGGATATGATGTAAATCATTCATGTAGTCTAATTATTTATGTAAAATGTAAGAGATACAGGCCTTTCTTGAGGTCACTTCTTGATCTTCTCGGGGCTGATCACTCATTACTTTCCATTGCAACTGCAACAAAGCCTTCTGCCTCTCCTCCTGCGATAAAATACCACCTGTTTGAAGAGAAAAAGAAGTGTAGCTAGCCCTTTGATCATAAATATGAAATATATATACCCTGTCTTTCTGAATATTCAGCTCCTCTTCAAGATGCCTGCACTCCTCTTCATGTTGAGACCTTAATTCTCTTAACTCAGAATCATGTTGATTCTTGAGCAACTTTGTTTTCTAGATAAAAATGTCAAGTTAGCAATTTAAAGGTGCAAGTTTGCATTCATAATGAATCAGTCTTGGCCATGGATAAGGATGCACCTCTCTAAGATCATTCTCAGCCTGGAGTTGCATCTTCTTTAACTCTTCATTATGATTAGATTTTAGATCAGCTTCCTTCTTATCATTTTCATGCCGAATTTTATTAACCTGCAAAATGATTATAAACAGGTTTCTTTACTATTAATCTGCTTTATCCCAATAAACTACCAATATCTTCTTCATAAAGGTGCATCCTATTTCCCATAGATACCAAAGCGGTGTGTTCTCCCTCTGTCTGCATCAGTTGCTGCTTTGATTCCTCTTTGCATTCCAAAAGTTTTAGCTCACATTGCTTTTCCATATCTGCAATTGCTTTTTGAGCCTGAGAATAAAAACATTTAGATAAGATTTAAAGATCCAACAAATAAGTGAACATACAACAATAATTACTGACCTTCTCTTTCTCAAGAGTAGTGGATTCTTGTTTCTCCATCTCATACTTCCTCCGAATATCATTTATAGCCTAATATAATCTAGTGTCAGTTTCCATAATCATCTGAAAGGCTGACACAGACACATGATATTGGACCTTACTTGATCATTCTTCTGAGAAATTTCCTTCAGATGCTTCGACAATTCTAACTGTTTACTATTTAACATCTGATTGTATTGCTTCGTAGCTTCGGCCACATTACCTTCAGCTTCAATGAGCAATTTCTGAGCCTATGGATTATTTTATTTCACATGAATGTCACGGAAATCACAATATAGTAAAAAATAACAACCCTAGACTTGATAAGAAAAGAAAAACCTCGGCCTTTTGTTCTTCCAGCTGTTTCTCTCTTTCTTTAAATTCCAAAACAACCTGTTCCTTCTCCTGTAGTAAGTTATGAAGCTGATTAAGTTGTTTCTCCAGTGAGTCTGCATGCTGTTCATGCTTCACAGCCTCCTCTTTCAGAGTATCCATTTCCTCTTTCTTTCTGTCTATCTCTGATTGAAGATTTCTTATACTCTCTTTATTTTCAGTTTCAGATGCCGAATACTTTAGCTGAAAGTCTTGCTGCATGTTTAAAAATACATATTGATTAATATAACATTATATAATTCTAACAAGTTTTCTAATAATCAGATAAGTATGCACCATTTGTATCTCTGATAATCTAGAAGCTTCGGATAAAGAACGAAGTTTATCCTCCAATGTGATAATCAGGTTATTCATTTCAGCCTTCTTTGAAAGAAGAGTTTCTGCTTCAGATTCTAACCTATGAACCTTCTCTTCCGCTAGGTGACATTCTTCTGCATGCTGGGCCATTATGAATTTTAAATCATTCTGGAGATTGCTGATCTTATTCTCCAACTCTTGATTGACCAACTTCAATGCATCTTTTTCCGATGTGGTATTCAAAAGTTGACTATGAAGCCGATCAGAACGCTGTTGTGACTTTTCTGTTACAAGTTTCTTTTCCTCTTGTACTAGATCAAAGCAAGAAGTAAAGAAAGTCTCAACTTTAACAGCCTTCTCACACAAGGCTAGACTCTGTCTATCCAAATCTGTCAGTTTAACAGTCAGCATTTTCACAAAACTTTCTAGGCCCTGGTTCTCCTGTATGGTTTCGTCTAAATGTTTGGCAAACTTCTTGTTACTGGCTATCAGATCAGTATTCTCTTTCTCCATATTTTTACATAATTCCTGCATGTGGTTTAGTTTATCTTCCTTTGATATTAGCTCAGATTTCAACTCACTCAACTTAGAGTTCAAACTCAGTATGGTTGATTCATTACATGCTAGAGTCTCTTCAAATTTCTTCATTAAATTATCTGCAAAATATAATTAAGATGCAAACAATTTGAGAATTTACTTAGGTCTCACACCAACATAGGAAAATATGCATTAACTATTTTCTTAAATATAATAATACCTTTTTCACTGACAAGACTGAGAACTTTGCTAAGTTCATCTCTAAGTTGTTTCTCAACATTTTCCTTGTCAATGCGAAGTTCCTTTAACTCTTTGTCACCTGCAAGTAGAATACCACACTTTCAAAGAAACAAACCGACTTCTGAAAAATGCAGCCCTGAGTGGATTCATAATATAGGGAACCTTATAACAGAAAGATCTAGCTTACGATTCATAATGGTTTCTTCTGACGATTCCAGCCTCAGAGAAAGAGACTTCATCTGTCCATTCAGATTGTCTAAAGCTACTGAAGTTTCAGACAGCTTATTTGTGAAGAAGACTTTGTCTTTCTCAGCTGTAGAAGCATAACCGTGATAAATATGCCCATGATTTATCTCATAATTTAGGAATCAAGGATCAAAACTAAACTTCATACCATCCTGAACCTGATCAGCTAAAGTTTGCAAGGTTTCAGTAAGTTGATCACAAATAGTCTTTGTGGATGAGAACTTGGACTCTAGTCCTCTCCAAAGTTTCTCATCTTCTCTATGCTTCACTTTAAGCTTTGCATTTTCATTATAAGCATTCTGCAACTTCTCTTCAAACACTCGAATCTGGTCCGATAATTTCTTAATCTTCGAATTCTGCAATCATCGCAACTTTTGATCAAAGTAGGTTTCACACACAATACACCAGCAGAAGCACAATATAAAGCACACAAGTGCTCCAAGGTTTTCATGGAACCATTCATACACAAACAGTTTATGTGTAGTATTCAACCCGTAAAGAAAGTTGTTCAGGTGTCAACAGCTCCCCCCCCCCCCCCCCCCAAAAAGAAAAACCCACCCACCAATTACCAAACCAAAGAAGACAAAAATAAACAAAACAAGTTCAGTTTTTACCATGTCAATTACATGAAACAAGATGCCAATCACCGCAATCCTGATATAGAGGGTTGGTTTATTCCTAATTAATGCTCTATGTGCAAAACAATACGATTCAGTCGACCACTTATCTATGGCCCGTACTTTGGCCTTCTATATTTGTCTAGTATTTGGGCTAGATGAACCAATTATGCTCTCCTATGTGATTTAAGCTATCCTAGCGGCAATGTACAAGGTGATCTGGATTGAAACAATCAGAGGACTCTTTGACTGATCCTTGTGTCTAAAGCACACTCCCTGTATTCTTATGTCCTTGTATTTTACCTTGTGTTTTATAAAAATGCTTTTCTGATGAGCATTTCTCAGCAAAAACATACACACACATACATATATATCCACACCATTACAGATCAGAATTCTACCACAGGCTTGAACATTCCTAAAATAATCAATGATCCTTCGGTCTAATTGGACATAATTAAGTGACAGGGGGAGTAGTATATAACTACATATAGACAGTAACTTTCATACAATTACCAGATAATAGTGCCTCCATTTCCTTCTACAAGGTTCCATTATTGTAGATGAGATTACTTACGAAATACTATTATAAGTAGAATAGATCTATAATAGAGCACCTACAACAATCAAGGCACAGAAGTACAGACTGATACATCCAAATTTGTGGTAAAAGACGCAGAGACGGATACACACACACACACACAGAGACAGAGAGATGTTCATCATACCGCAAGGTCAAGATCTGTTTTCGCAGAAGCCTGCTCTTTCGCCAATTTCTCTGAAAGAAACAAAGCGAGTCACGTAAACGATAAATAACTTATCTTTGACAGCGTTAAAATAAGTAAGCTCAGAGCCTCCGTTGAAACCTGCAGCGAGCTTCAAATTGGAGAAACTTCCTGATGAATTCAAATAGGAAGGTTGTCGTGAAGAGGTCTGGAAGGTTTTTACAGCTCCCGAAGTAGACGATCCAAACGAAGATTTAAACTGATCCAGGCTCTTGATGCCTGATAATCCTCCTCGCTTGCTCATGTCTGGAATCAAATTGCACGATCTCACAGATATGTCTAGAATTCCGGATGATGAACAACTCCGACGATCAGCGCTTTGCAAATCATTAACTAAAAGGCTCTACAAATGAAAGGTGCAGATAAGCAGTAGAGGAATCGCAAGAAACCCTAGGATAGAAATGGTGTTCTCGAAGAATTTGAATGCAAATGGAATAGGCGCCAAATAATATGTTCGTCTCCGTTATTTATAGGTGCGAAACGCAGGCGGTTATCGGAAGTCAGTCAACTTGCAGCATACTTTACTGTATCGCACTTGAATTGAATAATTTGTATTACTATTACCGTTAACTTGTTTGTAGAGCTTAACAATTTATACTTGTATTAATAAATTAATATAAGAACAAACATGTGAAAAAAATAAACAAAGGTCGACAATATAAAAATGGTAAACAACAATATTTTGTCATTCTTAACAAAAAAAAATGTTTAGTTAAAAAAACCTTTAAATACGTAAATAGAAATAATTGACAATGAGTTCATAAAGATATAAATATCATAATTGTTGAAGTTCATCGCATAAATGGTCCTTTATAAGTCATTTAATTGCAATTTGATTCTTTCTAACGAGTTCCAATTATCATATCTGTTAAGAGAAAATAAAATAATAATTTTACCCTTATTACGTTACAAGTTTTAATTAAACAATTATATATATAATAAATAAAAAATTAAACCTTCATTTCAACCCTCTTCCTCTCTCTCTCTCAACATGTAACACCGAAAATCTAAAGTCATTTTTTTTAAACCGCTGCGGAAGCATAACTTAAAGATTTACATAAAATACAATCTTTTACCATCATCCACATAAATACAAACATCAAACTATCTGTTGTGTTACAAATAAAATATGGCCCGTCTTTTACAAAAAGAAACAAATATCAGAGCGCTTGATCAAGCTTTCCTCTAAATAAAACTCAGCTAAACAGCTGCAAACACTGAACCTGCAAAAACAGTTCAACAGTGGGGAATTAGCACAAAGCTAAGTGAATGGAAGCTAAACCACAATAGCAAACAGCAACAATCAATACAAAAGCATGTAATCACATAATCCAAAAGACCATCGGTTCGGTGCAGAACCTTCAACCAATGCGGGTCAAGGCAAAGGTTTACCGATAGTCATCCGCCAATTGGCACAGTTAGATCCCTTCCTATACAACGCATGCACCAGAGGGTCTACAACTTCTCAACCAATAGCGAACAAGCCCAGCTGAACTACACGCATAGCTGACTTCGATCACGATACTCGTTATCATCCCACGAGCACGTATCGGCCAAATAGCACACAAGTAGTTATACAATCAATCATCAGACTAAACGTTCTATCCTTCATCAATCACATGCATCACATCAATCGTATCGATCATAACCTTTACCATCCGTGAGTTTACATCCAGTCACCTCTATTTCTCGATTGCAACACTCATATATCTAATATCACTGAATCTTTGTGTTTTCTGAAAACACAACAACACCGAAATCAGTCTCTGGCTCATAAATATATATATCCACATATATTTATATTCTAATGCTCATAAACAACATGTTATATTCACATATGAAATAACACAACATATCCAACACGAACACATAGCAAACAAAAAGCTTCCTGCTGAAAAACACTGGACGCGTCGTGTCCAACAATCCGACACTTCGCGTCGGGCAAAAGTCGGATAGCCCTAAGTCGGACCACTCCAGAGTCAGACCAACCCATAAGTCGGACCAACCAAGAGTCGGACCAAAATGTCGGACCAAGAGTCGGTCCATCAAGGTCGGACCAAAGCACAAAGTCGGACTAAAAGCCGAGAACGCGTCGCGTCCCCCTATCCGGATGCGTCGTGTCACGAGACGAACAGCAAAACCTGCAACTTTCTGTTTTCTTCTAGCTTCATACCAATTCTTCAAAACACTACTATAAATCTGGAAATCGATTTCTAACAATTCTAAACCAATATAAACTTCATATAACATGTTTACAATCATCAAAAACACATCAAAACTCATTAAACTTTCAAAACTAACAAACCCCATATGTAAAGTTTTCTTCAAACTTCCATTAACATGTTCTTAAACTTTAAGCATCAAAACTCAGTATAAGCATATCAAAACTAACATGAATCATGATTATAATCAATTAGAAGTAAGTACAAACCTTTGTTTGCAATTAAACACTCCAAATCTAAATTATCCAAGATTCAAGTTTACTAGTTGTTCTTGAGGTTTCTTCACTTTAAAGCAATCCACACATACACACTTACACTTTCAAGATGTTAAGAATGAGGAGGTGGCTAACTTCAAATATGTATATACAATACACGTGCGCACACACTAAATTTGATTTTTAAGCATGAGGTGTAATC
>JAUEJL010005341.1:0-10277 GCA_032274825.1 Drosophyllum lusitanicum | reverse complement strand
GGTGTGGGTGGCGCGGGGGTTGGGGGTTGGGTGTGGGTGTGGGTGTGAGTGCGTTTTACAAACATAATTATATAAAGTTTTAATACAAAAATGAATCAAGGGTATTTTAATCTTTTGTTATGATTCCATTGCAATAATTTGGAAATAAACAAACACAAAATAGGATTGGAATGAAATTCAATTCTATTTACTTTTCAGCGAAACAAACATGAATAGGAATCTCATTCCTTAAGAATTCAAGTCCTATAGGAATTGAATTCTTTAAGGAATTCAATTCCATTCCTCTGAATTCCATGAAATAAACGCGGCCTTATTTTTGCTAACTGCATATATCAAGGAGAAGCCGGTCTTTAGCAAGATAAAATTCAACTATTGAGCATTGAAAATAATGAAAAAAAACACTTCGTTTTTAATAAAACAAATTATATAATTATTAATCTATAATTTTTTTAACGGAATTATTAATTTATAATTAACACGGTATGTTTAAGGTAAGACGCTACATTATTAAAATTGTATAAAAAAGTCGCATGAAACTATGGAAGAAGAATAATTAGAAACAAGGAAATCATTGAATATTCCAATTTACTATGTTGCGTGCTACCAAATGGGGAATCAAAGTTATCCTTTGGACTAAAGCATACACTTGTGCTATACCAAAATCAATGCAGCTATAAAGAACAACATAATTTAAGCATTACCTATTTTCAAATATTACTTCAACTAAATAAATAATAATAATTTTGTTCCAAAAATATAGAAGAATACGTAAGTTTAGCTAGTGACGTTGATGCGATTTAACAGTATCATTTGACGAAATAATAGAACGACTATATCTTTTCATCATTACAATAAAATATGTCCCTCAAACATCTAATTAGTAACGAACTCTTAAAACAAGCTAATAAACTTATAAACCTATTAAGTAAGCTTAACCAAACACCCATTAAACTATACTCAAATAATCCTTATATATTATATATATTTTTAGCTTAAATATAACTATCTTTCAATAGTAGGATTTTATATCCAGAAACATTAGACCATGTTACTTCATAGGATCGTGTTGAAACCAATTTTTGATGCGACCACCAAACTCGAGGGGTGTTTTCTGTAATTAGTCCAAAATATACTCCTATAAATTCAACCCCACCTACAGAATTTTCATACAACAGTGCCTTCTGCGTCGCTGTTTTTGGCGCGCACGACGCCACTTTTCATTTCTGTGAGCTCTACTTCGTTCCTTTAGCCACCTTGCCAAATCTTCACGGACAACAACTCAAGAACCTACTCAGATTCGTGTGTTCTACAACTGTTTATAACTTTGAATTCTTCGATTTGTTGATTACATTTTCCAAATTACAAAAATGACGGATAATTCTTCAGCGAAGATTGTGCTCTTACATGGTGATTTGTATCTCCGAATTATCGAAGCTCAAAACCTACCGAACATGGATGTCGTTATGGGACACATTCTCCGTTGCGTGTCCTTCGATTCCTGTCCCGAAGACACCCCTGACGCAGGCTCCGATGACCGGAAACTGCGTTCCAGCGGGCGGAAGATCATCGCTAGCGATCCTTACGTCAAAGTATCTGTACCTCAAGCAGCCGTCGCACGTACGCGTGTGCTTAAAAACTCCAAAAACCCTAGGTGGGACGAGCGATTTAACATTCCGTTAGCTCACGAGCTTGTTAATCTGGAGTTCGAAGTGAAAGACGACGACATCTTCGGAGCTGACTTGTTGGGGACGGTTCACATCCCGGCGGAGGAGATCGAAACTGGAAACACGATCTCCGGCTGGTTCCCGTTGAAGAATTCACGCAAGGACTCGTCGTTGAGGCTGGAGATGAAGTTTGACCCCTGTGAAATGAATCCACTATACTGGCATGGCATTGCTGGAGATCCGGAGCTAAAAGGCGTCCGGGACACATATTTTCCGGTGAGGAAAGGATCTCAGGTGACGTTATACCAGGATGCTCACATCAGCCCTGAATCTAAGATGCCTCAGATTCAATTGGACGGGGGTAAGGTTTTTGAGCATAGTTCGTGTTGGGAAGATATATGTCATGCTATAGCATCAGCTCATCATATGATATACATTGTGGGTTGGTCTGTTTTTGACAAGATTAAACTGATTAGAGAGCCGAATCGGCCATTGCCCCGCGGAGGGGACTTGACGCTTGGTGAATTGCTGAAGTATAAGTCTGAAGAAGGAGTAAGGGTTTTGTTGTTGGTTTGGGATGATAAAACTTCCCACAACAAGCTCTTCGTTAACACGGTGAGATTTCAAAATCTGGTTATTTCTACGCAAACAATGCACATTAATTCAAGTTAATGGTGTCGATGGGTAATTGACACAGACTGGAGTAATGCAAACTCACGATGAAGAAACCAGGAAGTTTTTCAAGCATTCATCTGTGCGATGTGTGCTTTCACCTCGTTATGGTAGCGGTAAACTTGGCCTTTTCAAACAACAGGTAGGAAAGTAAAAAAAAATAATGTGTTTTTGTTTTCCTTTGAAAGATTTTGCCACGGGAGGAAAATTAGGAAAGAAAATCAGAAAGAATTTTTCTCCGAATATCTTCTCTATTATTTCCTAAAAGAATTGTTGTTAAAAAGATACTTGAAGCTGATAACTAATACGTTGCATTTGCATTGTTATTCTAACAGAGTAATAACCATTTTCTTTGTCGTTTAAAAAAAAGAAAAACCATTTTTTGAGACAAAAGAAAAGAGATTCAGATTTAGAGTCAAAATTAAGAATCACGGGTTGATTCTTTTGAAATGTTTTTATTTGGTTTATCATTCATATGAAGTAATGGTTGGACATTTTACTTTCTTTACGTGTTCTTATATTGTTATTATGTGTTTCAGGTTGTTGGAGGTGCTTTTACACACCATCAGAAATGTGTACTTGTGGATACACAGGGATTTGGTAATAATAGAAAGATTACGGCTTTTTTAGGCGGTCTTGATCTCTGTGACGGTCGATATGACACACCTGAGCATAGGTTATTTAAAGATCTTGACACCGTATTTAAGGATGACATTCACCAACCTACAATCCCCGTGAGTGGCTATTTTACATCTTTGGATTCTGCAACCATCGTTCTGTTATGTAACTCTCATATTCTACAACTTCTTGAACACTCTTAGCATAAATTTCTTCAATCGGTGGTACACAGAAAAATAAATACAAAAAAAATCTATTTATTTAGTGGGATTCTTTATCTTCGTTATTTTTGTCACCTCTTTACATATTTCAAGTAATTAGGCAGCCTGAGATCCTGCTAACTCTTCTGTCTGGTAAATAGTATCGCTTATGATCAATTCAATGTTTTTATACATGTAAATTCAATATATTCAAATTTTTAGTTTTGTATCATCTAAATCAGGCAGGCACAAAGGCCCCGAGGCAACCATGGCATGACTTACACTGCAAGATTGATGGTCCTGCTGCATATGACGTCCTTCTGAACTTTGAACAACGATGGAGAAAAGCTACAAGATGGCGAGAATTTGCATTAGTCGCCAGAAGGATGGCCCATGGGCAAGATGATGCATTGTTAAAGATTGACCGAATCTCATGGATTGTTAGTCCTAGGTATCCTGTTCCACAACATGGAGATCACACTGTAGTTCCTGAAGATGATCCATCATTGTATGTTTCCAGCGAAAATGATCCTGAGAACTGGCATGTGCAGGTTAGATACTGATTTAGAGAACAAAAAAAGGCACCCTTTCATATGCTGTGTAAATAAATGTCAGGGATTTTTCTCACTATGCAGATTTTTCGGTCTATAGATTCTGGATCTTTAAAAGGGTTCCCAAAAACTGTGGATATCGCTGAGGAACAGGTTAATAATTAAAACTTCCTTTCATTCTAGTTATGAGGATGATACTCGGTATTAGTGGCAATATGGGTGGGTAAGTTAGGTTAAATAATGTATCAAAAAAAGGATAAGTTTTTTAGTTCAGATCTCAAGGCTGGTTGGACTGGCCCAAAAATACTTATCAGTTTTTAAATAATTAATATGTCAATAAGATTATGAAAAACAATTTTATTACATAATAATGTGAGATTTTCTAAAATTAAACAACTAAGTCAGTTTTGTGCATTTTAATTCGTCTAAGATCATTTTTTACTTGTCTGGCCAGTCCGTTCAAGCCTTTTGTCCGTTTACGTTTAGTTAAAATCTTTTATTTTGACCCATTTGACTCATTAGAGATAACTCATAACCCTAATTTACCCGTTTAATGATAAATCATAAATGGGTCAAGATTTCCACATTATGTATGCGGAACTTGATGATGGATATGTTATGTTTTCATCCATGCTTCGTGCAGAATCTTATTACTGCAAAAAATATGGTGATAGAAAAAAGCATTCAAACAGCATATATCCAGGCGATACGATCAGCTCAGCGTTTCATCTATATTGAAAATCAATATTTTATTGGATCATCTTATGCATGGTCATATGAAAATGCGGGTAACAATTTCCACCCTTTCTTGATAGTATGCTATGTTTCACCATTCATGTACTTCAATGAGATATGTGATAGATTTCTTAGATTCCGTATTTCTTTACTTCACTCCATGTTTTTTAGAGCATTCAAAATCTTGAAATGTGAACTTAGTGACATGTATTTGAGGCTATTACGGGCTATCTTGCCAATTTTTAGGAGCTGATAACCTAATCCCGATGGAGTTGGCTCAAAAAATAGCAAGTAAGATTAAACACAAGGAGAGATTTGCAGTTTATGTTGTCATACCAATGTGGCCGGAGGGAGTTCCTACTTCTGCTACAGTGCAAGAGATTCTCTATTGGCAGGTATTCCGCAACCTTTAAAACATTACCAACAAAAGTATTTTTGTTGTCCTTTATGGTCGTAAAGAAAGTTTAAAAAAAGAACAAGAAAAAGGAAATTAGTTTATTCGAAGTGAAAGCAAACATTAGACATAGCTATGTTATAATGGGATTATTTTTATATCTGACTTCCAGTGGTTGTAATCTATAGAGTCAGACAATGGAAATGATGTACAATGTTGTTGCTAAGGCAATCAAGTCCATGCAGCTAAATGCACACCCTCAGGACTATTTAAATTTCTACTGCCTAGGCAAACGAGAAGAATTACCTTTCAAAATGAATCAATTATTTGCAGATGAGAAGGTATTTTGGCCTTTCTACAACAAATCTATTTCTGCATGAAACTAAAGCTGGTTCATTTAAAACCATATCGCAGTCGTTACAGGTTCATTAAAAGCTGATATGGGTTGGCTTTTATAGGTTTCAGATTCGCAAAAATTCAAGAGGTTCATGATCTATGTGCATGCTAAAGGAATGATTGTGGATGATGAGTATGTAATTGTGGGATCTGCCAACATTAATCAAAGATCTATGGCTGGTTCAAAGGACACAGAAATAGCCATGGGTGCATATCAACCGCATCACACTTGGGCTGAAAAGAAGCAACACCCATATGGACAGGTTTGACAACTCTCTTCTTTCACAAAATAATTAGTAAGTTAGTAATGACTCCCAGTTTGGCTTATCACAAAAATAGAGATACTTTTCATTGTGCACAAATCATAAGTTATAGATATCAAGTATAAGTGGCAAATTTGACCTATTTACTTATGAATGTGTTGATTTCGGTTGTGTTTTATCTCAAGAGTGTTACATTAAAGGGTTTAGCTAATAGAGGTTGTAAAAGTATCTGGGAAATGATAATTAAGTGGTATTTCATTGTGAGGTCATCAACTAACTAATGTCCTGAATATATATTGAATACTAGGAGTAAGCAAGGATACCAGATGAAACCAAACTAGGAAACTGAATTAAACTAGATCAGCCTGTTACTACTTCTCCTTTCATCCTGAAATCATCGTCGTGTTTCTCTTTTAGTTTGACAGAAACTAAATGCTACTTCCAAGAGCGGATAGCTACAATTTACTGAGTTTTTCAATCTACCCCTGATTATACTCGATCATGAAAATGCATCAATTGTACATTCCAGCTTCCTATAACTGTGTTTATTAGAAGGGTACAAGTGACAGTTAATTAACTAAAATCTGTATTAGTTGTACGTTCTTAAATTGTGCTTTTTCATTGACATATCTAACAAGGCCTTCTAAAGTCTGTGTTTTCGTATGTTGTCTTATTCAAAGATTTACCTTATGATATTGTTTTTGTAATTATAATTACACGATAATATATTACTTAAAAATGGATACAAATGGTTTTTGCATGCCAACACAATCCAACTCAGCATGTGTGCCTGATTGCAGGTCTATGGTTATAGAATGTCTTTGTGGGCAGAGCAACTCGGGACACTAGAGAAATGCTATAAGGATCCTGACACTCTGGAATGTGTGAAGAAAGTTAATAATATAGCAGAAGATAACTGGAAAAAATACACAGCTGAGAAATTCACAACATTGGAAGGTCATCTTTTAAGGTATCCATTACAAGTGAATGGTGATGGAAATGTGAACTCTTTGCCTGGATATGAGGACTTCCCAGATGTTGGAGGTAAAATAATCGGAGCCCATTCAACTGCACTCCCTGATATTTTAACTACATGATTTCTGACCTGTTTATTATGTGTATATGTGTGCCATTGTTGCGAAATAAAACATGTATAAGTCATTTGTTTGAGTCATTAAAAGTGCATACTCCTTTTCCCCATCTTTGGAGAATCAAGAAGCTCTGATGAACTCGGATCGTTTGTGACTTTGTTGTAAATTAGTACAGATAATATACAAGTCAGGTAAATATGTGGGTGTTTTAGGAAATTGTGAGTTAAAGCATTTATTCATGTATTTCACTTGAAAAATATTTTGTTGTTTTGCTGGTAACTTGATTTCAAATGTTTGGATAATTTTCTAGATTGTGTAAAGGTCACTATCATAAATCAATCATTCGATGTGTATTTGAGTATCACGAATATTGATTTGCGATAATCTATAATTCGAGTTCATTTATTCTAACCCAAAATTTAGTTAACGTGGCACCAACAACATAACTTCCAGCATTTATTTTTGTGTGTAACTATGTGCTAAAGGGTCAACGGCTTCAATAAGCGTCAAACAAATAGAATCAATAGCCGAACATGAATCAGCTTTAAAGTTGAATACATAAAATAACAAAAGATATAAAGTTGGAAGCATTTTGAAGAAGTTTCCCATTAGTTATATACCTAAAATACTTTTCCTATACATTATTACTGGCATATACTTGAGTTGGTGGATTCAACTAAATACGTGTTTAAATAGGTTGTTTTCTTTTCTTTTTTTGGCCAAAATAATATATTTGTTTATAACGATTAGTATTGATTATAAACTTCATTATTGATTAGTTTCAAGTAAATTAATCGGTACCGTCTCGATCATATACACAACGTACGGATTAAGTGAGAAGGGAAAAGGAGGAAATTCATTTAGCATATAGTTTTCTTACCTCAATAAATAATATATGTAGTCTTAAATAAGTACTTGCTTCAAATCTAAATCTAGTCCTGCACATAACGCTTGCCTAGAAATGACCTCGCCTTCAACCAAAAATCACTTGCTAGTCTCAGTATCTTCATGTACCAAAATAAGACTTTTCCATTGAGCACTGGACACATTTCACCAGTTGCATGTATGGCTGAATCAGCTACTCGATCTTCTTACCACAAGTCAAGAACAATGAGATACGAGACACAGGAACAAGTTGTGCATGATGTATGAGACTTTGAGAGCATAAACTCTGTTAAGTATTTGTTCCTATAAGCAGAAAATGCACAAAAACCTACAATCTCCCTACCAGATATCATAATTATAAGATATAAATGACTGAGGAACTTACATATTCATAATCCACAAATCTCAGCTATGCTAAGATCAAACATGATCATTCGTCACAAGTGCAAGATTTCGTTTTCCAACTTCCATCTACGCTGATCAACCATCATAGAGATCAATATTTCATAAATAAAAGCTTCCCTTACAAAATCCTTCTGTCAATAATAACATTAGAGCATAGATCTGAAAGCAAGTAAGCATCCATTCACAATGTTCAACAGTGACACAAATGTGTCTATCATGTTGAGGTTAACCTTCTTGCATGTTTCTGATACTTGCACCTTCCAGTGAGTTCTACAAGAAGCCAATAATGCACCACATAACACCTCATCTGGGATGATATCCATCATTTCCACCATTGCAACTGCCTCCTCCACCCTCCCTACGTATCCTACCCAACATATCAACTATACAAGTGTAATGTTGCAAGCTTGGCCTCAAAGTAAACCTGTCTTTCATCTTCTGAAAGCACTCCTTCCCTTATCAGCCAACCCACCATGGCTACACTTTGCAAGAATCGCAGTAAAGGTCAGTCCATCTGGCTCCAACCCATCAGCCAACATGTTCTCAAACAGTAAGTCAGTAAGAAACCTCTCCACATCTCCCATACAACGCGTAACTACTCATCATAGCTGACCAAGTAACCACATTTCTCCCAAACATTTCATCAAACAGCTTCTGGGCGCTCCTTAAATCGCCACATTTACTGTACATCGTTAACAAAGAATTCAAATTAGCAACATCCGAATCAAACCCGTTTGAGAAAACAAGCACGTGGATGTTACGTCCGAATCGTAAAGCAGGACTTGAGCACGGGCAGTAGAGTATGGCGGTCTAAGGGTGTACCAGCGCAGAGCATTTCCCGGAAAAGAGTATGAGAAACGGAGAACCGATTGAGAGAAGAGAAGGCTCGAATGACAATATATATTTTTACTTACGAGCTTTGTAGGAACAAGTAACAAATGTTGGAACTAATTGAACTTGGTCTCAAATTGTACTCGTGCACCAAGTTGGTTAGAATTTGAAATTCCAATCTCAAATCCAACCCCTGTCACACACCATACACCTTTGTTCCCCCACAAATGCATCATTATTCGAATCTTTTTTATTACTCTTAGGAATTTATCTATAAGTCTATCATTTCCTACACATCTAAGAAAATCAATAACCATGTTAATCTAATTAAATAAAAAACTTGAATATAAAGAAATCTCAATCTTTTCTAGATCTTTCCCTGGCGTTAACATGTTTCCATGAACACTACTTTCTGACCATCCTCGATAAGACTTTTCGAACCACCCATTATGACCATGTATACTTTTTATCAATTTGACCCATAAAAGCATCATCTCCCATTCATTTATGTTGCTACAGCAGGTACGGCAACGTCTCCTTTGGGAAGGGTCGACCTTCGGAATCCCTGATCAAAGCTCCAGCCTTTGGACTTATCAACAACACTACATAGGGAAAGAACCGTTAGAATCCTGTGACCAAGCTCCGGCATGAGAGTAAGTATTTTGTGTGAGAGAAAGACAGAGTAGTTGAGTGTAATTAAGGACCTCTTTAATGCGTTAAATGGCTGTAATATTTATAGTACTTGGTTGTCTTCCTTTGTTTAGCCTTTTTCTTGGTGGTCTATTGGTTGTCTTTAATGCGACTATTGTAGCTTAGGCCTAGGTTGGTCAGAAGGTACGACTACCCCTATACACCTTGTTGCCTTCTCATGTTTCAAGCATTTATGAAATGTAATGATGATGTTTTTATTCAATCCATGGCCTTTAGTATACGAATAATACAAAGGCGAAAGGTTCATCTATGGAACGAAGGTTGAAGATTCGGATTTAGTACGAAAATCGAAGGTTCGGATTTAGTACAAATGTCGAAGATTCGTAGCCGAATGATGGTTGATCGTCAGACATGTGTCTGGTCCAGCTATACGTGATCAATTTACGAATCAAACCTGAATTCAAGCTTCGAAAACTCCATATAAATGAGCCTCCTTTTGATTCCAATTTACCAAGCAATGCCTTTTGACCCCTCCATAGAAAAAAGTTTATCCTCACATTCTCTAACTCATAAATGACACTTAACCAGTGCTTTAAAGATAGAAAAAGGTATAAAGGTAATCTAAGAATGTGGCTCTTCATTATTCACTCCAAGCTCAAAAGCTTGGACTTTTCTTCAAATTTAGCCTTTTAGACTAGAAGATGGTCAAAGTTCTTCAATAATTTTAGCAGGTTGGTGATTTGGTGATGTGCTAAATCTAAGTAATAAAATTTAAGTCCAAAAACGACCTTTTCTAGCACACACACAATAGACAAGTATACCTAATCGTGCAGTAGCATAAAACAGGCAAGTAATGGGTATCGTATCCACGGAGAGCAGTGCAACACCAGAACGAATGATAGACTATTAGTTAACCTAAAG
>JAUEJL010005340.1:0-22529 GCA_032274825.1 Drosophyllum lusitanicum | reverse complement strand
TATATATATATATATATATATATATATAGACACACACACACACACACATCATTACCACGTGCATTCTCGTTGTAATTGTCACCTTTAATAGAAACAATAATATATATTTTACCCATTATATATTACCGCGCTACATCGATCAGTACTACTCGTGAACTGCAAAAACAATACCAACTATGACTCAATACATAACTAAATTTTAAGCATGATCTCTAAATCTTTGAAGTATCATATATGCATGGAATGGATCCCTAGAAGAAGCTTGGATACATGAACGATATATAGTCATCTTTAATAAATTATACAATATATGTTAGGTGATTTAATTTTAGTTTCATCAGACCATTCATATATGATCACCATTCATATATGATCGATCAGGATTAATTTGAGACAAATCGAAGTTAGATTTAGTTCTATCTCGAGTTTGAAGATGCAGAATGCAAGATCGGATAATTAGGTCTTTCGCATCTTTGATCTTAATTGCTTGAAATCCAGATTTTGTAATTCTTGGATTAGCCCAAATCTGATTCGTGATACCTTCCTGAGCCTCCCTCAACTAATAGGGTTGAAATCACATATTTTGAAAAGTGTGTATATACACGATCCTTGAATTACCAAAACTTAAAAAGTTTTAGAATTTGAAACCAAAAGGAGACATCATCTTAAACATAGATAATTAAACATATCTTTTAGATGATCAATTAAAATTATAACACATTCTCATAATAATTCACATACGAGATTAGAATAGCTTTTTATAGACATTGCTGTTCTTCGGTTTCTGTTTCTTACATGCAAGTTGTAACTTTAATTCCACATAAAAATTACAACATACAACATAGCATTCATTAATTCAACTCCATCGATAAACGGTTTAAAGTTAATAGTAATTAAAAGAAATATTAATCTTGGGAATCCAACCATTAGTTCAGATCAAACTCGTTTTCTGCAAGTCCAGCTTGGCGATCAAAGATGGTAGATGATTAGTAATCATAAAATTCGAGTATTTACCCACGACACATCTTATACAAAACAAACCAAGAATAGCAATACTCAATACTACTCAACCCTGTCAGAACAGGGATAAAAATGTAAGATATAGACATTATATCTCTATTCGTTAGTACCAAGATAGTAATTAATGATTGGTAATCATAAAAATCTAGCTAGTTTTCACATGACACGTGTTATACGAAAGAAACCATCAACAACAACACTACTTAATTTTGTCAGAGCATGTATGAAAACATAAAATATAGAGTCATATTTCTATCCGTAAGTACAGAGACTGTTTCTCAACTTATACGGTCAAACTGATAATGTTATAACAGTTGTAGTAGGTAGATTCGAAAGAAAAAAATAAACTTTTACAAAATTAGCACCAACGAACAATAATAAGTGGATTTAGCAAAAAGATCAACAGATAAGAAGTTGGAGTACAAAAGCATAATACAAAAGATATGGTGGGTGAGTAAAAAGGATCAAAAGTGCATTCAAGTTTTTGTGAAAAAATTCTTTAAAAGTAATCATGTTGTTTGTATATTTCTATGTTATTTCCAATTCTTAACCCCCAACTCACTCACAAACTTCTATTGTAATGCAAGGAAAGCAGAAAGCTCAAAAGTCATGGTCCGAGGACCCCCTTAGTGGTCCCTTCTTGCATTACAATTTGTACTCCATGCTTAATAATTAGTACATTTTGCAAACCACCAATTGAAAAGAATGCCTTCATGGTTAGGGTATGAAAAGTATACCCTTCTAACAAATCTTGTACATGATAATATTTTACCCGCATAGTTTGCTCGCTAACAAGCTCGTTATCCCCTATAACGCACATAGTTTGTCGCTTCTTGGGTTTCATTACCTGCTCGTGATAGTGAGACTCATTATTGGGGGTAATGAGCATAACTAATCAATGGTATGCAAAATAAATAATTCTGTGCGAGTCCATTGATGACAGTTATTACTCTGACGTGTTAGTGATAAATTAGTTATATTAACATGATTGTTAGCAATGACAGTTTTTAATACGGGTACTCATACATTATCTCAAACAAGTACAAACCCTTAAAAAGATGCATCACTGGTAAAAACCTTTTACTAATTAAACAGAACAAGATTTCACATTATTACCGACCAGTTTTCTAGTTATGGAATTAAAAGCAATTGTGTAGGCCCCCTTTGGTTGTAATGTTCCAAAACAACTTCAAGAAAGTCCTTCCTTTGGCTGCCTACCACACACACTAAAACACACTAAACCACCATTTAAAGACACAGTATGTACATTAAAACATGAAATCATGTAGTATTTTCAAAAAGCAAATCCTCATTATTCATAGCACCTTCCACTAAAAGAGATGCCACCAAATTCCAATAGAAACAAGTAAACTATAGCAATAGTGAACAGCAGAACATCTCAAGTTCTTGAATTTAACTTGCATTTTCTTGAAATTTACAAAGAAATTCAAGATTTTGGTGGTTGGGAAAAAGTAAATCATAGCAACAGTTAAGAAGAAGCATGACAATATCTTCAAACAACAAAATCAGAACACTTTCTTGAAATTAGGCATAAATTCAAGAACTGGAAGAAAGAAACATCAGAATTTCTTGAATTCAACTTACAGTTTCTAGAAATATTAGGGACAATTTCAAGATGTTGATGATTGGGAAAACGCAAAGCATAGCCACAGTGAAGAAGAATAGGCATGAGATCTTGAAACAGCAAACCAGAACTGGGAAGTTATCTATGGACATTCTTGAAATAAGGCATAAATTCAAGAATTGGATGAATTGAACAAAAGCAGCAGCATCACAAGTTCTTGAAAACAGCTTAAGCAAAACCAAGAATTCAACTTAAATATTTTTTAATGAATTTGGAGAACATGTTCATAAGTTATATAACTCTCACCTCTCTAATATCCTTTGCTAGAAGATTTGCACGACTATCGGCCCTAATCCTCTTCTGGAGCAGGGAGATTAAGATCGATTTTGTAGTCCATTGATGTCATGTGATCAATCCTATCTCCGTAACCATTGATGAAATGAGACCTTTTGTGACCCCCTAAAGCTTGACCTGATTTAAACATCCTAAAACAAATCGGACATTCATGAGCTTTGTTCTTATTAGGTCTCATTTTCTTCTCAAAGTTAGACTTTTGATTGCGTGCAAATTCACCGTCTGAACTATTTCCAACGGCACCTAAAGCAATGCTTTTTTTGTGACATGGTCTATGTCCACCAAGCCCTTGAAAAGAACTAAAGGTCTTGTTGCAATTCAAACATTCATATGTGTTTCTCTTCTTATATAATTGATCACCTTCTGGATTATATGAATCATCATCTCGAATTCTTTTCTTTAAAGAACTATCATACCCAAATTCCTTAAACAAATTCCTTCTAATTTCTTGTTTTTCCTGATAAGACAAGTCTCTGTAGCTGAAGCCAGTCACCCCTTTTGACTTAGTCTTGTGTTGAAGTTCATCAGCAGAAATATCAGATTCCACTTTCTTGATTCCATTCCTACAATACCCGGAATTCAAGTTCTCAAATGGGAAACTCTCGGTCTCAGTGCTCTTGGCCAAATTCCATTCCTTTCTACTGTTCTTCATGTTGATGGAAGAGAGTTTAGTCTCTAAAACTACTGAATTGTTGTCTGAAGATTCCACTACTGAATTAACACCAGCCCAATTGGTGGAATCCTTTGACAACATCATCAAACACATTGCTACTTCTTCTTGTTCAAGCTCATCAAGTTCAGAAACAGATGAAGATCCATAACTGTAATTGCTATTATTATTACTAGTGCTAGTATTGGTTAAAGAGAAAGAAGGTGGTTTAACTACTACTTTCTTGCACCTTTTTGATTTTGTTCTTGTCACACAAATTGCATTTTGCAACTCGTTTTCTTCAGTATCCGAATGAGTATCCCCAATTAACTTATCTTCAATATCAAAATTCTCACTTGTCCATGTATAATCATAATTCTTCGAACCCCTATCTTTCTCAGAATGGAAAGCCATATGACCACATAAAGCTTTCAAAGATTGAAACCCTTTGCCACATTGTTTGCAAACTCTCTCATTTGGGGAAGGTAAAGTCGATGACGAAGATGCCCTCCAGCTTTTTTTAGGGTTCTCCCTTAACCCATAAGAATTGAAATATGAATTCCCATTATTGCTTCCGTTGAGAATCAAAGTAGAAAGCTTTTTCTTGGGCTCAAATTTGTCATCTGATTCAGCTGAGTTAGCAGCAGCAATTACATGAGACCTCATATGCCCTCCTAATGATTTCCCACTTGGGAACCTTTTATCACACAACTTGCACATAAATCTCAGTTCATCATGATCCTCATCCATCTTGATTTAAAAACCAAATTTTTAGAAATACCCGATTAAAATAATCAGGAAACAAACGAACCCACAAAAGAAAAGATCAGTTTAAGCTTACTGCATTTGCTGATTTTCGAACGAATCAAATCTTTAGGGCTCAAATCCCAACAACACAAACCCGCAATGCTGGCAAAACAAATTAAAGTTGACATTCCAAAAAGCTCATCGAATTCAGGGATTTTTTAAGCTCTCAGAGCAGATCATGTCTCAGGGAAAAAGACTAAAGATCAAACCCTTTTTTATTTCAATTTGGGGGAAGTTCAAGATCAAACCCATAAAGCTAGAAAGCAACATATAACTTTAGCAAATACAGAAAAAGAGTAAAAAACACAACACACGAAATACTCTGCTGTTATAATTTTCAAAATTGGAAAAAATTAATGAAACCCAGGAAGAAAAAAAATGAAATTTTAGTAGAAAGGTTAAGTTTTGGAGTAATTAGAAGTAAGAAGTAGCGAAGCGAATCAAGAGATGGCAGAATTGAAAACAGACTCCATGACTGTTTCATCTGTCTGTTTGTCTCTCTCTCTCTCTCTCTATATATATATATACACACATACATATGAATTGTAGTTGGGGGAGAATTTCATGCATAGAAGCAAAGTACTAATAAGAATGGGGGAAGTGGGGATGGCACGTGTAATCAAGAGAGAGAAGTTCGTCGATTTGATCTGACGGTCAGTAATTTATTTGGATCCAGTTTTTGGAGGATTTCATGGCCTTTCTTCTTTTCTATTTTGCTTTTTGTTTTCTTTTAGCGAATCTCATGGTTTGTTGAGTGAAGAACAATCTGTTTGTTGGGTAATATATATATAGTTAGAGAAATTTGCATGTTTAAGTTACAAATTATGTACATGTTTTTTTTAATTCCGTGAACATACTATTCAAGTTGATCTAATCAAAACAAATGGTAATCACGCAACTTTCAATTACTATTCATGATATCGGTTAGGGTGGACGGGATAGGTTGGTTGATTTTTTCAACCGGTTCTGGTGGCTACGTTGCCCAGTCCAGAGTCATCCTTCTATCGCAGCTACGTGTCTACTCTAGTGAAAGACAAACTTTCTATTTCAAAATCTGACCGTTTTATATTACTTAAATCCTTTTTTTTTCGATTAATCCTCCTCTAAGACTATATATCTCACTATCCTTTTTTTTACAATTGGATCAAAACAAGAGTAAACAAATATCACAAAAACCCGGGTCATGATTAATGTCTGATAACGACATACGGAACGACATCGCACAAGATAAGGAGGAAACAAGATTTAACCAGGGAAGCTACCAAAGGTTGCCAACATATTTGACCAAGCTAATTGAAGAAAAAATTAAAAAATTCGTAAAGACGGAAATTTAACTGAACTTGAGAAAAAATATCTCAATAATATTCAAGCCATGGCAATAAGCAACTACTCGATGTCTTTCAATTGTTTCGATTATTTCGGTAAAATCAACCATCAGCTTGGCGCAAAAATACGTTTTATGTATAAGTTTGGTGAATAAGAGAATAACGTGTATGCTGATAACAACCTAACTTAGATACTACTACAATCACATTACTTCTTAATAAAAAGTATATTTAGTCATTCCAATATGCACTCATTAATTAAGAACATATGTGAATATAAAATCATTAAAAAAAAGATATTAAAGCATACATCATTTTCTCTAACTTATTATTGCATCTTTCGTCAATTGGTATAGTATGTTTGTTGTCAATACTGTCGGAGAAAATATCTCCATTCTCTAGTCGACAGTCCCTGCATCGACCCACCACCACCTTGCACTAGGTATGCAAGACTTTTGACCTTTACTCAACTTTGACTTTGACCATGACCCTATAATTCCGTTATTTTAAACCCTAACATAACATTCTTCTATATTTTCTTTGAAAGATGTCGATTGATAATTTGATATATTTCCTGCCGGGAAGACCCACCCAAGTAAACGATGACGTTTCTTCTATGAAAGAATCGCCTAACATGAACAGTAACGGTCAAGATTTGACCATTTCAAAACACGGTGAAAAAACATGCTTGGGCCCAATTGTTGGTCCCTAAATATATTCCCCTGATCTGGTTACTCCCAAAGTCCAAACCACGAAAACGCCCAAGACCGGTGCGAAGTAACGATCCAAAAACCTGACCCTTAGGCCCAAAAAATTACTTTGTATCATTTTGTATTGTTTGAGATGTTTTTGAAAAACAAAATACTCAAGTTATGGCTACTAATTTATATTGTTTATTAAATTTAACTAATGTTATTAAGTTTTGTACTTGTAATTTCCAACTAATTAATGTTAATGACCTCTTCCCCATCCAACATATTTGACAATAGTCTAATATTAATGGGTCTTTTACAAAGATTCTAACCCCAATTCAGAACACAACAACAAAATAGAATTCTGATCACAAAATTAATGTACAAGAAAGTACAAGGGTTTTTTTTTTCTTTTCCTTTTTTGGGGGAGTGCATTAGAAATAAGTTAACCTGCCTCATCAATAGCAGTTTTACCATGGTATGAACAAAATTTATAATCTGTCAAGTGCTTTTGCCAGTTTTTGAAGACCCAAAGAGTTCTTCAATCACGCTGCATGTGGGCAGTAGATCAACACCTTTTGTTGAACCCATTGTCGAGTATGGTGGGTCCCAATGCAGATATGATTCGGATTTTAACCCGATATTGCTTGCAACGGGCTTTTCTTGCTCCTTTTCAGTTGTAACTTTTTTCATTTCTTGAGTTTCAAAGGAAGTAGATGGACCCTCTTTACCACAAATAACTATATCACCAATTCTATCACCATTTTCATCATTATCTTCAGATGAAGAATCATGATCTCCATGGTCAACAAAAGGTCCAACAACAACAAAATCTTCATCTTCTATTATTACCCCAGAAGACCCTCTTTTGGTTCCCCACCATTCATCATCATCACTGTCTATCGCCAATAACTGTGATCTGTTTTGAACAGCACGACTTCGAAGTATAAAAACATTAAAATAATAACTTACAATTTCTTTCTTTGTTCTTGTTGGGAATGCAATTGAAAGTTGTTCCCAGAATCTTTTACCATGAGAAACAGGATTCGAGTAAACAACATCTTGAAAATGTTGTTCTTCTTCTTCAGTCCAGTTACACGCCACTTCCTCCCCCATGTTATTAAATCCTAAATCAAAGAATTTCTCATGCCCTAAGGATTCTCTCAGTTTCAACCGGGCTTCCTTCACGTGTTGCTGTACACATCTAATAGAACCACCATCTAAACACTTGCAATCTGTTTGGGCAATCACGGGCTCACCCTCTTGGTGTGAAATGACACAAATACCCATCAAACTCTCACCACTTCCATTGTTGGAAATGTAATTTGTCAGTGAATCTGAATCAAATTCAGGAATGTTAGCTTGATATTCTGGTCCAACAGGAATTTCTTTTCTTGGGGAGGAATATAATAAAGATGAATATGTATCATCATAATGAACTAATGGTCGCCTCGGGATGTTGAATTCAAAAAATTCAGGGAAAAGATTGGAGTAAAACAGGGGCCCGGGCATGGACCAGGACCCAGAAGCTTCTTCACGACCACTAATGCCAGAGACTGATGGTAACGCAGCAGTGGTTTCAAACACCTTTTCGGCTGTGTCTGGGACAGCAATAATCTTCTCACCACCTTCACCTGTACCAAGAAATTTAGGTTAGACAGACTGGTATATCTATACTTAAAGCTTTATAATTTTAGTAAGTCATTCATTGTCAAACAGAAACCTAGGTTTACAGGTTCAAATGTTGTTTTAATGACTTACTGTGTAAGTTCAGTGTCAGACTCATTACACATCAGAGATTATTCATCCACATTGAGCCCGAAAATAAGGTAACTTCTTCCTAATACTCTCATTGTTATGGTACTTAAAAAATAATCCACAAAAGTTAGCAAGGCGAAAGGATGGAAGTACAAGTACTTAATGGTCCAATATGTCTTTATATGTTCTAGTATTCTACAATGAACTATTCACCAACTCCCAGACTATTGGACTAATTTCAGAGAAGCCACCTTCTCCTTTAAATGACATTCAATTATAGACATGATGCAAAGTGAAAGAACAAAAGACGTCCAACTCAATGCTGCAACTAAAAAGAGAAAATCTATAGTTGACAAATTGTTATAGTTCACTACCATTTCCTGCACATTAAATAAGTTGACAAATTATATGAATGTGTAAAAGAACTAGTAAAAGTCAACAGAACAAACAATGGAAATGAAAGCAGTAGTTTCAAAGATATACATTTAACAGTTTATAATTCTATTCTCACCTACAATTGCAACATTTTTAGATGGTACGAGAGAATGTTTTCCATCTACAATCAAATCAGGCTTATTCCTATTTTCAAGATGATGCTTCTCTTCTCCAGGCGTATCAGGTTTATTCCCATTTGCAAGATGCTTTGGGTGCTTAATAAGCTCCTGGAGGTCCTCGTCAAAGGGTCGTTTGGTTCCCATCACAACCTGCAACATATGTACAGGGTATAACAAAACTGACGGGGTGCGGATTAAGATAGATCTATGACTGTTATTATTATTAAGCTAAATATGTAAGATATGTAGTAAGTCTATGAAGTACTTGCAATACACACATACACATATGTCTTTGTCAGGTAATCTATTTATTCTTTATTATTGTTATTAACTATTAGTTACAGTGCAAATCGCCTAGGTGCAGATGGTTTTACTTTACAGATTGGTACATAGATTATCAGTGAGCCAATGAAATCGTATGGCGTTTAAATGCCAGTTCAATATGTTTTCAAAGCTTCAACTGAACAGATGCATCATCTATGAATTATACACTAATTTGCAAGTAATTCATACGAATGCATGGGCAGAATGGCTGCAATACATACATAACTTTCTAACCATAATAAAAAATCTACTCTAGGCTGTTACCCTCGAACATGGCTAAAAGTCACAACTGATTTTCAGAACTTTAAAGTAAAAAGAAATTTTTTAAATATACTCATAACAAGTTTAATTAAAATTAAAAGTAAGAACCTACCAGTTCATAAATCAACAAACTTCAATTATAAATTCTAAACGAGCTTCAATCTGTAAATCCACAATATTTCAGGTTTCCCGCAGCTAACCTGGAGAAGACCGGGAAAAAACCCGTTTCTTCAATGAAATCAAACGAGAGATGTTGATTTATGCTTAAAGTAAGAAATATTCCATCAAAATCAAAACGAGACAATAATAACCACCAAACTTACCAAATCCCTCGATGAATTTACAGAAAGAACGACTTGCTCACGACAGCTAGCGCTTCAAAAACCCTACTCAATGAATTAGAGAAAATTCTACAAATTTAAAGTCCAATGACATATAGTATTTTACAGGGACTGGTAGACTCCAATAAGATGATGGACCGGGAGAGAAAAGGTCTTAATCTGAACATCGAGGTTCAAACCCTAACCCTAGATTGGATGAGATAAGCAAATCAATCAAATCAAAAATAGAATAAAATATGATAAAATTGATCAGTATGTAGAGGATGGTAGAAATGCACGAATAACAAATGGCTGCATGAATACATAAACAGGAATTGAAGCTTGATCTGAGAGAGATTTCGAAGAACACGATGAGAAGGGGGGAAATGGATACGGTTCTTGTTTGTCGAAAGACAACAGAAGCGGTCTGGCTACAAAACCGGGTTCGGACATAGACCACCATTACCACGTGCGAAATAAGCCTGTACACAACACACCATGTAAGTGTCCATTTTATTTTATAGATGTGTTATATACTCTAATTATTTTCTCTTATTTATCTTTCTGTTAATACAAATATCAAAATTAATAAATAAAATGAAAAAAGAGAATTAGTGAATTTTATATATCATCTTGTGATAAGTAGGAGGTTAAAGTAGAAAAAATAACAAGATAATATATCATTTTTATTTATTTTATTGTCACACGAGTTGTCGTTAGTCGCTACCATAGTAAAACACAAAATACGGTGTATGAGGGAGAGAAATATGACCTTTTTATTTCCTCGTCTTTTTATCATATTACCATCACATATTACTGCTCTTTTTTCTTATACTTCTATCTCTGTCATATATACGTTTTTTATGTATTTATCTTTTCTTTCCATTTTTCTACAATATTTAGAGAGATAAACAAAGGAAGGAAAAAAGAGAAAACAAATGTCTAAAAAGAAAGGAGGGAAACAGGATCTCAACCCTAAAAAGGTGGGTTAGAGGGAGGGAGTGCATTACTCCTCTTCAACCCAAAGCTACGCGCACATTAATAGACGAGGCAAAGTAATGGTTTAAGGAGAGAGTATATCAATATCTTCAACCCAAAGCTACACGATATAAAAAGGATAAAGTAATTGTCTAACGGTATCAAGATGTGTAAGGTGTCCTTCAATCTTTGATGTCGATGGTTCAAATCTCCCTTGAGATAAATGTGTAAAATTAGGGTATGTGTGAGTTTGTTATAAAAAATTATCATATCACCTCTTTTTTCCATCTTACTTCGTCATACTAACCAATGAGATATTAATCTCACTTTATGCTTGATAATTTTACAATATACATATGCATTTATTTACAACCTTGTAAATGTTAGCACTCACCGTTTTTAATCAATTAGTATTCATGATTTGTTGGAAGGGCAGCCTTTATCTCAAATTTAAAAAAAGATCAAAAATCAATGTACTTTAAAAACATATTGATGAAGTAAATTGCTTTTAACATTAGTTATGAAAGTATTGTTCCTATAGATTTAAATCTTGGGATTTGCATGAACTTATTTTCAAACCTTGAATCCTATAATTGAAACCCTTCACATGCTTCGTATCACTTGTATATGTTATGTACGATATCCAGGACTTAGGGCCCAATAATTGATTTTCTGATTTTGCCTTCTTTAATCCCAGAAATATATGAAATATGCTTGTTCGACAATATTGGGATATGACTTGAAAAGCTTGGAAGATATTTGAAAAACCGGAAAACAGGAAAAAGGGGGATCTCGGCGTAGAGCACTGCTCCACGACGTGGAGCATGGGATTTTGGCCAGTCACGCTTTTTTGGTCCTTGGCTGCTGTGGAATCTCTTAATTATGCTAATTATTATTTCCTAATTAGTAATTAGGGCAACATTATGTTTCTTGTTTGGTTATAAATATCTAGCCTAGGGTTCAGTCATATGTACACATCAAACACTCAAGTTAATAAAGAAGTCTCTGGTTCCTGCCCGTGGACGTAGGTCGTGACCCTGACGACCGAACCACGTTATATCTTGTGCCGTGACTTGTCTTATTCGTTATCCGCATTTATTATATTCAAACGCTTGTTTTAGGTGTCCCGATCCTAACAGACAAATTTTTCCTATGTTGGCAATAACTCCTTTTATTTTGTATCTAATGAATCGGCCAAAAACTCGTTTTTGCATGTTGTTTTAATGGCCCTGATTTCCAATTATTCGTGTTATATTAGTCTGGAGCGGTTAACAGTCAACATTTTTAGCTGAGGAGAAATAATGCAGGCAACAAACACGTCAGAAGAACTAAAAAGTCTCAAAACAACACAATATGATAGACTTAAAAACTGGAAAGCTTGAGACCCTCGAATTAACAGATTGACCGAGAGGAAAAGGAAAAGAAAAAGAAAAACGACATACCCGTTGCACGTGTTGATGAGTATGATCAGGGTCACACTTGTTTTTCTTAATTATTGGCACATTTTTAGAATGTTTTTTAAAAATTATCACATCCAATTATTTTTAAAACCACTTATTCGGAATGGTTTTTCATGAAATTAAACATAATAATTACAAGCAAAGTTTTTGGTAAACCCATATGGATGTATGATAAATCTTTACCTACTTTAAAGTATCTCAGAATAGAAATACTCCTGGTTAATTAACTTCATCATGTGATTTGGGAATAATGATTCAAATACCAACCAATAATACAAAACGTGATCCGGTAAACAAAAGTAGATGAAAGAAAATAAAATTAATTTTTTTATTAAGAATAGAATGAAAATATGGACTTGGTAATCGGTTAGGAGTAAACTTGTAACACCTTTTTTCCAGATATAAAATTCTTTATAAAAAAATATTCAATTTAAAATTTTACTTTAAAATATTTGCGGAAGCATGAGATAAAGTGACAAACGACTTTTCAAAAGTCGGATACAAACATAATATTTAAAACCATTTAATAAAATACCGGGGGACAACTGGCATATAAACTCTTCAAATATAATAAAAGTTGCACAAAACTTCGAGTACATCCACTGGGAACTTCATTTGAATCTCCTATGCAGTAAATACCCGAAAGGATAAACCATCTAAAATGAGCTATAAAGCCCAGTGAGCAACTCAATATAAGTGCTTATAAATAAAAATTAACATTTATCTAGTTAATAATTTGATCTACAATACTTTCTATAGCTCAACATTGCGTCATACGTCCAATACCAATTACTTGATCTAATAATAAGATGCTCTCATACACAATAGACACGTAACTCTCCGTTGATATTCTTAGAAAAACCTTTCTATAAGGGCACCCGTAGCACCCTTCCCGAATGCCTTCGGGTTCATTTGGGTTGTGTGGGTTCCTTCGGGAACACCACTACACCCATATCGGGTTCCCCCTTCTTTTTCCTTTTCGGTTTCGTGCACCAGAGCAACCCGAGGTTTTTTTTTGGTTTTGTAGAGAAAACAAATGTTTGGGTTGGTTTGGGATGGGTGTTACTTGGGTTTTAGGTTGATTTGGGATGGGTGTTACTTGGGTTTTAGGTTGATTTGGGTTGGGAAAGAAAAAGTAAGAAAAGCTGATGTGGCATTTGAGTTGGGAGGAGGCTATACTCTTGGCCTAACTGATCTTACCCATTTTACCAGATATGTGCTCATATCCGTATATTAGAGTCTATTATTTTAGTTCCAGACCCCGTAAGGTCCAATAATGGACCCATATGACTCTAATGCTCACATAGAGCACAAATATAACTCTAATGCTTACAAAGAGCACAAATATAACTCTGATACTCACATAGAGCACAAATATAACTCTGATACTCATAAAGAGCACAAGTATAGCTCTGATGCTCATAAAGAGCATAGTGACTGTAACATTTTGTGACTGTTGCCACACCTAACACTATTAATTAACACTGTTCTAGCTTTATTACTTCTCTGATCCACTTCATCCATTCATCTCATAACATATACTCATACTATTTATCTATTTTCAGCCTTTACATTTTGTGTCATCGGCAACTTGCTTTAGGTGTGAATTACCATACTTGTGTGGTAGTTGCAACACTCTCAATGGCAATGTTGATTCAATCTTGTTGATTTAGTAGGAATTGATCGGTCAAGTAGAGTGAGCCCATACTCATGTTTTTTACAAAAAAGTGAGTGTGGAAACAAAGATTTGGCAAAAGCTCACAATTTAGATATAACACATGATGTTAGATGTTAACAAGGCTGTTAATTTCTTTTGTCGTCGTGTGTTTGGAACAAGTGAGCCTGTACAAGGTTTCAGTAAAATTGATTTCCAAATTAGGTGGGCATCCGTGAGGTCTTATAAGTTTGGGGTCTTTTCTATGTGACAAAGGTAGGTTCGATTGGATGGAAAATTTGGCTAGACTTGAAGGTATCCGAGTTGATGAAAATCTGGAAAAGTTCAATATTTGTGACGACGGAGTGACAATAAGTATACATTCTTGGCTTGCTTCTTGAAGAGAGTGGCTTCATGTAGAGATTTGGCAACAAAGATGTGTTGTGCTAGATTTCGGTTTTCTGACTTTTTTTTTCTTAATATCTCATATTTTGTTAGGGAAGTTCACTTTGTATAACAATCCTTAAATTTTAAGATGGGGGCAATACCTTAAAAAGTCTCAAACTGTGTTTGATTATGGTTTGCAATCATGTTTTTAACTATATTTTAGTAATTCTTGTTTTTATTGTGTTATTTCACCATTGCTGAATAGCTAATATCTAATCTAATTTGCAGCAGATACACTTCTTATGCAAAAAGGTTCCTCCACATGCATCATTCAGTTGAAGATTCGGTAAAACAAAATAATTAAGTTGTCTGATAAATGTATCATTTTAAACTTCATATTGATGATACATTGCATAATAATAAAGTATAACGGCTTAATAAAGCGATATGTACAAAAGGGTGTTAGTATAATTTATTCTCAGGAATTATATGTGACAAGTGGTTTCTGTCGGCGCAATCCTTTCATCAATTTTTTTGCTTTCCCTCTTCATTGCATTTTAGAGAGTTTGATGGTCTAATTGTGCAACTTATTTTTATCGATTCCAGTGGTACTATAAGGGTTAGAACATCACATCTCAATTTATTCGTGCGAAATTCATGGTCCATATATATTTTAAACAATTGAAAATTTATGTAAGATATACGTGTATGTGTGCACGCATGCGTGCGAGCGGCACATGTGTATTTGTGTATCAGTATATGTATGTATGTGTGCGTGCTTGTACATATACCATTTATACTTGAAAAGGTTCAAAGTGACAAGACAATCATTTTTTCTTTAAATAATCATCATTGTAACTTCTATATATGTAAATATAAATAACAATTTTGTGTATTTATTATAATTACCGTTTTTTTACTTTGTTTAAACTTTTGAGTCAATGTCTCTCATCATTGTAACTTCTATATTTGTAAATATAAATTACAATTTTGTGTATTTATTATAATTACCGGTTTTTTTACTTTGTTTAAACTTTTGAGTCAATGTCTCGTCTTCTTATCTTCCACATCCGTGAGTGTGTTAATCAATTAGTAGTTCAACAAATGGAGGTGCATTTGTGTTTGAACCGTTTGGGGATCCTTTTAGGAGCTTTAGTGTTTATATTTGGTGTAAACCTATTTGGGAACCATTTGTACATGTCATGTTGTGTGTGTTCTCTCGTATCTCCGTCTTCCATGTTTGTCGGTTTCTCTTCTTTTTCCCTCAGAATGTTTGATGTTTGACCATGGTGGTGGTTTAAGTGTTGCAAGGAGCTATGGTGGCGATAGTTTGGGTGATGGATGGAGGTGATCAAAGGTTGTGGGTGGGATGATGGTAGTTAGTCCGAAGGTGATGGTGGCTAGAGTGCTGGCTAGACAACGGTAATATTAGAGTTGGACTTGTAATATATCCAAGGGATTAAAACAAAAATAATTTAAAAACAAAGGATTAAAACTGAAATAATATGATAAGACCGGGCGCATCTATCTAGTTGGTGAGGCGCTGAATGGTGCGTGACCCATTTAAACACATTGTCCCCTCTCCTTTCACTCCGAGTGGCACATATAAGTTGGTTTTCACTCATGCTCTCCCCCCTAATTCTCTCTCTCTTCTTCTATCTATCTCTCTATATTTAATTCTTTTTTTTAAATAGAGTATGGTTGAGGGGATGAATATGGGGGGTAAGTGGAATGAAGGGAAATGGAGAGAAAAATGATGTAACACTGATGTGACAAGGGGAACAAGAAGAATGGATGCTCATAGTCTAAGGTAAAATTATGGTTCTTATAAATTTACTAGATCTTGATTACGTTTAAGGGCTCTAGAAATGAAAACATTAAAAATTTAGAAACAATCATAATTATCTAAAATAGAAACTAAAAGTTATAAAAATAGGTAAACCTCTTCAAAGAAAATTGTAATTTAGTCTCTACCAAAAATTTTAGCTCGTAAATACATAATGGATTTAGAATGCAAAGATTTCTAAAAAATGCTATGTTAGAGGGATTTTAAAATACAAGAGGTATTAGGAGACTAAAGGCCTTTTGGCATAAGGTATTAAGAGATGACTATTATGTTTCTTTTCTGTAGGTGTAGGTTATGTTAAAGAAAAGGGGTATTAGGGGATTTAAGTCCAAAAGATTTATCTTATTTACGTTAGTCAATAAATAATAATTTAACCATTAAAGTTTTCGTTCAGTTTCAGTTTAATTATCAAAGTTTTTTCTAAACGATTTTACTATAAGGTTTTGAATTTTCATGATTTAAGCCTCAATAAAAACGCAGTCTCCTTCCTTCTCACGCTTTCTGCCGATCAGACCTCCTTCCCTCTACTTCATTTCCGGCAACCGTGTTCCTCCATCTCCGGCAGTACCAAACAGGTACTATCTCTCGATTTTTTCCGCTCCATCTCGATTCATTCTGTTCTCGTGTTTTCTTCCATCGTATTCTTCTGCATCTCTCGTTTTTTCCCCTCTCTATCACATGTTTTCGCTCTCTTATCTTGATTTTTCCTCTCCAGCAGTGGTATCTCGAATTCCTTTTCGTTGTGTATTTCGATTTTATTTTCTTGGCCTACGTGTCTCTCTATCTCGATGGAATTAATTCACATTCTCTTGAATAATAGTTTTGTCTCTTGCAGTAACTTCCTACATGGAATTAGTTTTACATGCTCTTGATTCCCCGGATGAGAAATGATATATATAACCTTACTTTTTGTTCCTACTTATCCTCTTATTTTCCTAGTCAAAATAAAAGGATGATACAAGGAAAAAGAATTAATGCATTACTTATATCAAACATTGAATAGGTAGGAGGATAAAGTAGAAACAAAAAGTAGAAAGATATCTCTTCTATAATAACCTACATTACTTAATAGTTCTTTTTTTATAAATAATTTTGTGGTAAGCCTTCTGCCATCAACATGCTACTTGAATATAGTGTTATTTTCATAATTATTTTGTATGTATATTACTTTGTTATACTTTTCTCCAAATTTGAGAAACTTTTATATAGTTTAATTGATGCTACACAGTATGTTTTCTACTTGTTTGGTCATAAAGTTGTTCATTTGGTTAATAGAAGGTTATTTGTAGCTATCAGTTGTGTTGTAATAAATGACCGGACTTGGTATAACCACTCGCAAAGAAAGGAGAATGGAAGTGTAGTTGGAATCATGTTATACAATTGTTCTTGTTGTAATGTGTTTTTTATTTTATCAAGTAGGATGTTATTATTAGTTAAAAGGAAAAAGTGTAAACCTAGAATTAAAAACGCTTGGTAAAAAATCAATAGGTACTCAATATGTTTGAGAGTGATACGACCAACCATTTCGCAAATTAAGATGAATCAAAGGTGTTTTACAAAATTGTGTGATATGTTAGAAACATCAGAAAGTTTACTTATGGATCATATTATTTTAATTGTTTTAGAATTTTTTTTATTATAGTTTATGTTTAAGGAACAATTTAATTATTTATAGTGCAATTTATTTAGTTGTAACTTAATTTAATAAAATAATTTATTAAACGAATAAAACTGTACATACAAATATTTAACAAAACATGAGGAGCAATTATGTAATTTATTAAAGCCAAACGCCCATTCAGAAAACACGATTAGCTAGGGCTGTTCAAAACTCCCTCCACAACTACTTCAAGCATCTCCCGTGGCATATTTTTATAGCCTCTGTCATCTACTCCCCAAAACAGGCAGGTTTCGATGTCATTTCGAGTTAAATTTGATCGTTTCTTCCTTAATGTGTGTTGTTTATGTTGTTGAATTTGTCCCTACGAGCAGGAGATTTAAGAATTTCCAACGGAGGTGTTTAGTGTTAGCCATCAGGAGCGAAACCGGGATAGATAGCAGGGATTTCTCCGGAGAAGCAATCAAAGTGCGAGGAGTTAAGAGCCGCGATTTCTCCGGACGGAAGACGACGGCTTTTCCGCTAGGGAAGGCGAGGTGCGATGGACGGCAAGGGAGAAAGGAGCGATTTTAGCCATTTTTGGTTGTCTGTGTTCATTTGCCGAATCATATTTGTCCCCATCTCACGCACACCCTGTCCCTCTCAGACTTCACGACAAATTCTTATTTGATCTATTTTCTATGAGAATCGGCAACACAGGTGCGACCACCACGTATCTGAGGAGGGGATGTTTACCATTTTCACACTCCAACTCCACCAAAACCATAGTTTCGCATTCAGTGGACGCTACAATAGTCAAAACAGGCTTCAACCCCAATACATCATGCTTCAATTTTCAGCTCAATGATCTTGTGGCCAATGGTCAAGTAGCCAAGGCACACCAACTGTTCGACCAAATGCCTAATAGTAACACTTACTCTCAAAATATTTTGATTTCAGGGTATGTTAAATCAGGAAATCTTGCTCGTGCAAGAGAGTTGTTTGATGGCATGTCTTTTAGAACCGTGGTGTCTTGGACGATATTAATTGGTGGCTATTCACAACACAATCAACCAGTGGAAGCTTTCAAGCTATACGCTGAAATGTGTAGGTGGGGAACTATTCCCGACTATGTCACCTTTGCAACACTCCTATCTTGTTGCGATGACACCCTGAATACTAAAACACTAACGCAAGTGCATACCCATATTGTCAAACTTGGGTTTAATTGGGCCCTTATGGTTTGCAACAGTTTAGTTGATGCTTATTGCAAAACTGGCGCCCTTGAGTTTGCTAATCGACTTTTCATGGAGATGCTGATAAAAGATTCAGTGACATTTAATGCTATGATAACAGGATTCTCAAATCATGGGTTGAACAATCAAGCTATAGACCTTTTCACAGAAATGCAAAGTTGGGGTATAAGGCCATCTGAGTTTACTTTTGCAGCAGTCATATGTGCTAGTATGGGGCTAAATGACGTTCATCTTGGGCAGCAATTTCATGCACTTGTTATTAAAGCCAACTTTGTTTGGAACGTATTTGTGTCCAATGCGTTTCTTGACTTCTACTCAAAACATGATTCCATAGACGACGCAAAAAGACTCTTTGATGAGATGTCATTGTTGGATTGTGTATCTTACAACGTGATAATCACTGGATGTGTTTGGGCTGGAAAACTGAACGAATCCCTAAATCTCTTCCGCGAATTACAGTGGACTAACTTCAACAGGAAACAATTTCCTTTTGCAACAATGCTGAGCCTAGCAGCAAATGAACCTAATCTTCAAAGGGGTAGGCAAATCCATGCTCAAGCCTTGGTGACAGAGGCCAATTTGGATATTCTAATTGGCAATGCCCTGGTTGACATGTATGCAAAATGTGACAGATTTGAGGAAGCTAATGTGATCTTTGCAAGCCTCCCACATGGAAGCTCGGTTCCATGGACTGCTTTGATTTCTGCATATGTTCAAAAAGGATTCTACGATGAAGCTCTTCAGCTTTTCAAGCAGATGCGAAAAGCCTATGTTTATGGTGACCAAGCAACTTTTGCAAGCACTTTGAGAGCTGCTGCAAATCTGACAACTCTTTCGCTAGGGAAACAATTACATTCTGTTATGTTTACATTAGGTTGTATGTCAAATGTCTTTTGTGGTAGCTCTCTCCTGGACATGTATGCAAAATGTGGGTACATAAAAGAAGCAATACAAGTGTTTGATGAAATGCCTAGTAGAAATATAGTCTCTTGGAATGCAATGATCTCAGCTTACGCACAGGAAGGAGATGGTAAAGCCACATTAAGGACCTTTGAAGAGTTGACCAAATCAGGTCTCAAGCCAGATTCAGTTAGCTTTCTAGGTGTTTTAACTGCTTGTAGTCACCGTGGGCTTGTTGAGGAAGGGCTTGCTCACTTTAAATCGATGACTCAAAGATATCAAATTGATGTCAAAAGAGAACATTACGCATCCATGGTTGATCTGCTTTGCAGATGTGGACAGTTTGGTGAAGTGGAGAAATTAATGCATGAAATGCCATTCGAGCCAGATGAAATCATGTTGTCTTCAGTCTTGAGATCTTGTAGGATTTACAAGAATCAAGATTTTGCTAAAAGGGCTGCAGATGCACTCTTCAACATGGAGGTTCTTAGGGATGCTGCTCCGTATGTCAACATGTCTAATATGTACGCAGAAGCAGGGAAATGGGAAGACGTAAGTAAGGTAAAGAAGGCAATGAAAGATCGGGGAGTTAAGAAGGTAACTGCATACAGTTGGGTTGAAACAAACCACCACGTTCATGTCTTCACTGCAAATGACAGAACACATCCTCAAATCACGGATATTAGGAAAAAGATTGATGTTTTATGGATGAAGATGGAGGAAGAAGGGTACAAACCAGACACAAGTGTGATTCTTCAAAATGTAAACGAGGAAATTAAAGTTGAATCTCTTAGATATCATAGTGAGCGGCTAGCGATTGCTTTTGCACTTATCAGTACACCAGAAGGATCATCTGTTGTAGTGATGAAGAATTTGCGAACTTGCATGGACTGTCATGCTGCAATCAAGATTATCTCCAAAATTGTTGGGAGAGATATCATAGTCCGGGACTCTAGCAGATTTCACCATTTTAGAGGTGGAATTTGTTCATGTGGGGATTATTGGTGAAAAAGTTATAACCAATTTCCCTTCTCTGAAAACTTAATGGCCTTGGTTCAGTCCATATCTTCATGTTGTATCAAGTGCTTTATCGTTCTTTCGAGCCTGCATAATTGTGCTGGTCAACAAGGAAATAAACTCTTTTACAGTTTCAGAGCTTGCATGTGTTAAGCATAAAACATGGTAGTGAGCCTGTGAGTGTAAGGCCCTACAGATACCCTCACATCTGAAAGACTGAGATAGAAAAACAGGTCAAGGAGATGATGTTCAGTGGTATTATCAGGGCAAGTGTGAGTTCTTATGCCTCTCCAGTGTTGGGTCTGGTTAAGCATGTGAAAAATGAAGGAAGATGGGAATTGGACTAACAGTAAAGCCACTAAGCAAAGAAAGACAGGAAGAAAAACGATGGCATTTTAACAACATTATAGGATAACTCGTCCTGCTACTCTTAATTATAAATGCCTTTTGCTATCATGATGCGAAAGTTATAATCTGCATGTTATCTTAGGAGGTAGAATGTATTTGTTGACCATCATAGGTCAATGTGTTTTCTTTCATTTTACTGGGGTTCCCTATTTCCCTTTTTGCATTTGTATTGATTTTCGATTTTGTGTTCATAGCTTTATACAACTAGAATTAATTGTCTTTTGGATCAATGCAACTATATAAGTAACTGTGGTTTTTATTCCTCAGTTAGATTGTTTTAATTACAAGAGCAAAGCGTGGTATTTCTGAAAAGAAGGTGTTGAGGGCTTTTGTGGTCATGGTGTTTGGATTAATGTATATAGCATTACTCTGACATTGGTTGCACAAGTATGCCAGCATGTACAGGACTCCTGATACAGTTATTATCTGTTTCTTGTGTCATATCTGAATGTGCACTTGACATTAGTACAATATATTTCGTTAGTTAATGGCGGGTTTAATAATTTTGTTTGAAGTTCCAATGGGGGGTAGTGAAAGTTTCGTCTCATGATGATGTAGGCTGGCTCAAGACCATCAATCTGTTTCTTGTGTCATTCTGTTTGTGCATGCATATGATCACTAAATAGCATAACCAAGTGTTCGAATTCATTATTTTGTGGGAAATGAAATAGGGTGCCTATGTTCAGAATGTGTTGGAATCCATGATTTCAGCTTTTCTCAATGACAAGAATCTAAAGTTCATCCATGTTGAAGTGGTAAGCTCTCTTTGCTGTTCTGTTGACTCCTTATATAGTACTAATTTCAATTGCTTCCGTGTCTTCTTTGTGATTAGGTTTTCAATTTTGCAGGTGACGAAATTTATCGATTTATTTACTCTTTTGTTATTTCCAGGCGTTCTTCCAGCGATGGTGGAACCAGTAGAGCAAACTACTCAAGACTAAAGTCAAGGAGCTCATTAACACTGGCCAACTTGAATTCATGTCGGTTGGCTGTTCTTAAGTTGTCAAATTTCTTGTATCAAACACTATAATCTACTTGTTCTTAACCCTAAATATATGCACTTTTAAGAAAGGTGGTATGTACATGATCGATAGACACCTTGGGACACATTTTTATAGACCAGGAGTTTGGTAAAAAACCAAGGGTTTGTTGACAGATCGACTCTTTTGCACACTCTCCCGTCCAAGCTTACTTGCTTGGTGTGGAGGTTTACCCTATCTGTTTCATTCCCAGTTGATTCAAGAAGTGGGATGTTCACAAGATTAGAATGTGATTACTAGAGCAATTCTTTCATGTTCATTCAAATTTATTTTAGGTTACTAAATTAACATGATATAAAATGTAAGCTTTTTATTTAATAATCTGTCACAGGTAATT